>OY731402.1:17821204-18018653 GCA_963425845.1 Sphenostylis stenocarpa | reverse complement strand
AAGTGATCACGTATATCCTCAAGTTTATGACGAATTTGATTCAAACAACGAACACATGGACAATAATATGTCCCTTTCATAGCTTTTCCATTCTCACTAGCATATTTCAAAAATTCCTCAACTCCCTTTTCGTATTCTTCACTAATACGACGTGCATTCATCCAACTTCGATTCATATTATGTTATAAAGTTTCGTCACTCCTAAAGATTTACAAATTATATGTAAAAAAAATTAATATACAAACAACAAATCACGTTCCAACAACAATGGAGTGTGTAAACCGAATGCACTCAAACAAATAAACAAATAATTACATTCCAATAACAATGCAGTGGAGACATTCATACTATAACGTGATTGAGATCCCCAAAAACAATCACGGGACATAGAACACTAACCTCGAGTGTAGACGAAAACTGATTTCAAACTCGATTCCAATCGGGCAGAAAGATCAAGTTCGTCAAATGACACGATAATGTAGATGCTTTTCACTGTAAAACTGCTCAAAAATGGTGCGCAGAGGTAGCTGTTGTCGTTGTTCTCGTCGTCGTTCTCAAAAACCCTGACAAGGAAGTGGGTCTGGAGGGAAATAAAATAGACTTTTTACGTCGCGTGCTGGGATGTGCGACGTAAAATTTTTGTCCCATATTTACAAAATTGCCACCGCATTTTATTTACGTCGAATATACATGCATGCGACGACAATTGGGTGACGTAAAAGCCCTCTTCTGCACTAGTGAGAGGTTTGATTGGATCTCTTCTATATCTGACTGCTAGTAGGCCTGACATTATGTTCATTGTTTGCCTTTGTGCTAGATTTCAGGCAAATCCAAAGGAATCTCACCTCACTGCTGCTAAAAGGATTATCAAGTATCTTAAAGGAACCATTAATGTTGGACTATGGTATCCTGAAGGTGCCTCTCTTAAACTTGTTGGATTTTCTGATTCTGACTTTGCAGGATGTAGATTGGATAGGAAAAGTACCTCTGGTACATGCCATTTACTGGGAAGCAGTCATGTGTAGCTCTTTCAACTACAGAAGCTGAATACATTGCAGTTGGGAGTTGTTGTGCTCAGAGTATCTACCTCAAACAACAATTGAAAGATTATGGGGTGTTTCTCAACACGGTACCTCTGGTTTGTGATAATACTAGTGCAATTAATCTAACTAAGAATCCTATTCAACACTCTAGAACTAAGCATATTGAAATTAGACATCACTTTATTAGAGAACATGTATCTAGGGGTGATTGTGAAATTTTATTCATTGATACTGAGAAACAATTAGCTTACTTGTTCACCAAACCACTACCTAGAGATAGACTTAATATGCTTAGAACTGAATTAAGAATTTTGGATCTATCTAGTATTGTATAATTGATCATTTATTATGGTTCTGTGCTTTTTAACAGGTTGATAATATGTTCAATCGATTAAGTTGTCTGAAAATTTTGAAATACTTGTCAACCTATGTGTTTTAATCAATTGAAATTGTGAAATAATCTGTTGATTTCTTGATTCTCAATCTCTGTTCATGATTTATTGCTAGATTAATCGATTAAATAAGTTTTTAATCGATTTATTTCAATAACTCTATAGCTCTGCATGTTTTCTTTTTTGAATTAATCGATTAAATCTTCGATTGAATCGATTTATTCTACTTTTGTTAATTTGCGTCTATATCATTAATTGAAAATCAATTGATTTTATGGAAAATCAATTGGTTAATTTTTTCTAGGGCTAGTAGTGTATGCGTTGCCTCTGATTATTTACTGCAGATTGAGTTAAGTGCCTTTGCAACTACAAACAACTTCAGCTACTCTCTTAAATGTAATGGTTATCCAATAAAAGCTGAAAGGTTCAAAGGGGTTCGAAAGCTGCTGCAACACCAGAAACTTCAGAAGTTCCTTGAGCTCAATGGTAGAATCTATCCTGACCTTATCAAAGTTTTCTTTACTAATCTGTCATTTGAAGGTTCTACACTCAAAACTCAAGTTAAAGGAGTGGAAATTGAGATTACTCCCACTGTCTGGAAAAATGTTGCTAGACTCAAGGATGAAGGAGTAGAAGTCACTAAAGGATATACCTCTAATGTAGAAGAATTCAAAAAAGTCCAATACTTCCGTTCTTGTTTAAGAAATAAGCGTGACTCTGTGAGTTCCTTCAACACTGGAAAGCTTAACCTTGAAGAAAGAATTCTTGCGTTCATAGTGGCCTGGCAACTTACTCCAGGGGGAGCAATCATGCAGTACTGAATGAAGGAGACTTGGTACTGATATATTGTATCCACCACAGAATTAGAGTAAACTGGGTATTTGTCATCAAGCACCATATGATCAAAGCAAAAAGGCTAAGTGATTTTAGGTATCCCTATGAAATCTTAATTTATAAATTTCTAACTCATTTTGGTGTTGACTTAGAAGGAGAATTGGCTGAAATCGTTCGCCCCACAAATGAGATTAACAACTCCATCCTTCATAAAATGGGATTCATTAAGATTGATGGTGATTGGATTTCAAAAGAAGAAGCTGGGAGAGAAGAAGGAGAAGAAGAAGAAGAAGAGGAAGATGATGAGAATACTAGTGCTCCAAGTGCTGCTGAAGCAAGACAAACAGACCCTATGGAAGATGACATGGCTCAACAGTCTCCATTGGAAATGATTCCTTATGTGGTACAACCTGACCGTGGCACGCCTCTTTCACAGTTCAAATGGAATATGCTGCATCAAATGACTAAAATGCAAACAAATCAAAGGAGGCACATGGAGATGACATATGCTCTGCAAGCTCGCCAACATCGGCTTTATGAAGACTCCATTGCCACATTTCAGCACATTAATAATCAACTGGAGGATATCTTCAACAGAATTGGAGACCTCCAATTCAATCAGGGTCCCTGGGATGGTGATGAGTGAAATTTCTTATGCTTTCTTTCACCTATGTTTTTTTGTTGTTGTTTGTCTTAATTTTGGGTACCTACATGGTACTTATGGCTTGTAATTGAACACTTTTTGATGAAGTCAAATAGGGGGAGAAGTATTCGCTTATACTAACACTACACACACATCACAAAATCATATGTCTCTGTTCTGTTATTGTTTATGCAGGTGCAGTGGTTATTTGTCTCCATCAAATAGGGGGAGATTGAAGCACTTGTTGGATTTGATGAAGACATATAGAGTTTATAAAGTTTATTTTGTGGGTGTGTAGGTAGATAGGTTATAGGTTTAGAATTTAATCTCTTGATAGTTTCAATAGATCTTGTGATAAGCGCCTATAAATGTTGCATTTCATAGAACATATCTTACTGCATGAAAAACCAATCTTTAAGCATTGAAAGAACAAACTGAGTATTTCAATATGTTAAAAAGAAGTTTCAATCTGTTAAAATCACTTAAAATAGGAAATGTATATATACAGCCAAAATTTTAATTGATTGAATCGTAGAATCAACAGGTTAAAATGTTCTTGATGGTTTTTCCATATTAAGGGGTTCGCAGTATTAATCTGTTGAATTGAAGAATCAATAAATTAAAATGTTCTAGTCATTTTTCATTTCAAAAGTATCTCAGAATTTTAATCTGCTGAAATCAAGTTCAATCTGTTGAAACAGAGAGATGTCATTTTTCATTTTAAGGTATCTCAGAATTTCAATCTGTTGAAATATATTTTAATCTGTTGAAACAAAGAGCTACCATTTTTCTTCTAACTGTTTCAATCCATTGAAAGCTCGAATTAACCGATTGAATAAGTTTTAAATGAAAACAATCGATTAAAACATCATTTTAAATCGATTGAATCTATCAGTCCCTCTCTTTTACTTTATAAATACAGTTTTGATTTCTCTTTCAAACACACAATTTGGAAAATGATTAAAAGCAATCTTGGAGCTCTCATATTCGTGTCTTTATCTAAGCATTCATAAACATTTCATATCATAAGGCGTTTTGATCAAGATTGTTGAAAGATCTTCAAGAGAGAAAGTTCTGAGTTAGAAAAATTGCTTCTGGACTTCTATATTGTAAAAGCTGCAGTCTAGGTTTATTCTTTTCATATACTTGTACGAATTCTAATTGTGTAGATTGGGTTTGAATCTGCACTGGTTACAGTAACTGGGTTTGGTTGCTGGGTGGTATTTCAAGAGTCTATCTTGTGGTGTTGTAAGGTAGTTTGTTGGGGTAGATTGGTGTATATCTACTGGTTTGTATTTTCACTTGGTATTAGTCAAACTTGGCAGATTTGTCAAGAACTGGATGTAGCTCTTGGGAAGAGTGAACCAGTATAAACTCTTGTGTTGTATTTATGCTTTTATCTCTTTTCATTTTTGGTTTATATTCTTGCTTTGTTTAAAACCAAATCTGCCTAATAAAAGATTGGATAAAGATTAATCATTTTTCCACAAAGAAAGAGTGTTTTTCGAAAAAGATTTCTAAAGTTCAATTCACCCCCCCCCCTCTTGAACTCAACCATTAATTCTTACACTTTGGTATGAAAAATGGTAATAGAGATGTTGTTTCAACTGAGAGATGTCATGGTTGTCACTACCTATAAGAACGATGTCATCAATATATACTATCAAGTAAGCACATCCAACACTCAAGTGTCGATAAAAGACAGAATGATCTGCTTCACACTGAGTCATACCAAACCAGGCCCTAGGAGACTGTTTTAGGCCATATAGGGATTTGCGAAGACGACATACCATCCCTGAAGACTCCCCCTGAGAAACAAACCTAGGAGGTTACTCCATATAGATTTCTTCTTGCAAATCACCATTGAGAAAAACATTTTTAACATCCAGTTAATAAAGAGGCCATTGTTGAAGAGTGGCCATGACGATAAATAAATGAACAGAAGCCATCTTTGCCACGGGGGAAAAGGTATCTTCATAGTCCAACCCAAAAATTTGAGTATAGCCTTTGGCCACAGGACGAGCTTTGGGATGATCAATAGTACCATTACATCCAACTTTGATAGAAAACACCCACCTACAACCAACAACAGATTTCCCAGATGGTAATGGGACCAATTCCCAAGTTCCACTATTATGAAGAACACTTAGTTCATCTAACATGGCCTGAAGCCAACCAGGATGAGCTAAAGATTCACGGACAATTTTTGGAATGATCATATAAGAAATAGAGGAAAGACATGTATAAAAAGGTAATGACAGTCGATGATAACTCAAAGCAATATAATGGGGAGAGGGATTACTTATAGAATGGATACCTTTTCGGAGGGCAATGGGAAGGTCAAACTCAGGTGTCAGATCCGGAGGAGATAGAGTAGTTGGCACTTGAGTGGAGTCACATGGTGGTGGTTGTGATTGGTTTCGGCAACTATAAACCTGAAGAGGCGGTGGAGAAGAAGCTGACTACGGTTAGAGGGTCACAAACAACAGGAACATTAAATGTACTAGGAGTGTTGACAGGATTGGATGGAGACAAAGGTGAACATTGACTTTTAAAATAAAGAGAGAACTCATCAAAGGTGACATCTATAGACACAAAATAATGATTAAGAAAAGGAGAAAAACATTTATATCCTTTTTATGATCTTGTAAACCCTAAGAAAACACATTTATGTAATCTAGGAGAAAGCTTGTCAAGACCAGAATTAAAATTATGAACAAAACATGTAGACCCGAAAACTCTTAGAGGTAAGGGATGAAGTGGTTCATGAGGGAATAAAATGGAATGAGGTATTTTATTATCTAAAACCGAAGAAGGCATGTGATTATCGAGATAACATGCAATAAGAAGAGCATCACCCCAAAAATGTTGAGGAACCTCTCCATAAATTAAAAGAGTGCGATTTGTTTCAATAAGATGTCTATTTTTACGTTCAGCTACACCATTTTGTTGAGGTGTATAAGCACAAGAAGTTTGATGCAAAATACCGTGAGAAGCCATGAATTATTTAAAAGAATGAGAAAGATATTCATGGCCATTATCACTACGCAAAACTCTAATAGAAACACCAAACTGAGTTTGAATTTCATTAAAAAAAGTTTGAAAGATATGAGATAATTCAGAACAATTTTTCATCAAAAATAACCAAGTACATCTGGATAATCATCAATGAAAGTAACAAAGTATTGAAAACCTAAAGTAGACTTAATGTGGCTAGGTCCCCAAATGTCAGAGTGAACCATAGTAAAAGGGGACGAAGCACCACGTGTGACACTATGAGGAAAGGAAGTACGACCATGCTTGCCTAATTGACATGACTCAAACGCCAAACTAGACAAGTTGTACAAGGCGGGAACAAGCTTCTGTAACTTGGTAAGTCTTGGATGACCTAACTGAGCATGAAGAAGAGAGGGAGACTCCATAAGACCATGAGACTCACATCCTGTGCCAATTAATTGTTTCGAACTCTGGTCTTATAACCACACAAAATTGTTAGTAAAAGAAACAAAACAATCAAGAGAACGAGTTAGATGATTGATGGACAACAGGTTAAAAGGAGACCCAGGGACATAAAGAACATTATCAATGGTTAAAGAAGGGAAAAGTTTAACAGTTTAAACACCATGAGATGATACTCTAGAGCCATCAGCCAGTGTAGCAGAAGCTAAAGGATTAGGAAAGGATAAAGAAGAGAACAAAGATTTGTTACCAGTAATATGATCAGTGACTCCTGAATAAAAAATCCAAGGACTTGGAGAAGAGGATTGGGTCAAACAAACAAAATATGTACCTGTGTGTGCGACAGATGTAGTGGAACTAGAAGACTGTTGATCCTTATACCATTTGAGAAATTTGTTGAACATAGTAGGTATGTCAGATGCAATAGAAGAAGGAGGATCTGTAGCAGACAAAGGTGGGGAAAGATTTGTCTGAACAACTGCAGCAGATCGAGGAGGACGACCATGTAATGCATAACACTTGTTAATCTTGTGACCTAGCTTGCCACAATGTTCAGACTTAGGAAGCCATTTTCCCTGTTTGCGAGGCCGAGTCCGATCATCATGATGAGATGCCAACGCAGAAGAATCATTAACAGAATTGGAAGTAGTAGAAGGAGTGGAAGAAGTCATGAAGGGCTGGAGAACGAACCCTAAAAAAATCCAAAGTAATCCAATCAACCCACGAAGCACAGATCCAAAACGAGAAGACCAAAACAAATGTATGTTAACGGTAAAAAATGAAACTCCGGCAGCAACGGCGATGGTGGCAACGGAGGTGGGTCACTAATGGGCACGCTTAAATACCAAGTCTTTCCTTGTCAGAACCTTCCTAGACATGCACTTGCACACTACCAAATAATATCCAGTAACAAAAATAACTCTTTTTTTATGTAGAAGATCACTTTAACCGGCAGTGGCAGCTCTAGTAGTGGACAAAGGCAAAAAAAATTCAAAATAACCTTAAGATCTAGATACCATGTTGAATATAGAGAAAATAGAGTTTGAGATTAATCTCTCTTGTGTATAAACCACATATAGGGTAATCTATTTATAGTAGAGAGAGGTACAACTAAAAGAGTAACCGAAAGTAAATAGAATTAACAGAAGATATTTTTTGATATTATGGTTAACAATATCTAATAATATCTTAACAATATCAAACAATATCTAACATGTTGAAAGTCCCACATCGCCTGCCTCATGTCATTTGGTATGGTTTAAATACATGTTAGGCTACTCCACATATTGCCAATTGGTTTTATGTTGGAACCTTAACATGGTATCAGAGCCAAATCCTAACATCTTTCCAGTTATTGTATTTGGCCAAGAGTTGCCCTTTCATTGTGGGTCAAAAGTATCCTTTACCTGGTCTGGCAGGCTTCGTTGGAGGGGCGTGTTGAAAGTCCAACATCGCCTGCCTCATGTCATTTGGTATGGCTTAAATACATGTTAGGATACATCACATATTGCCAATTAGTTTTATGTTGGAACCTTAACAATCTACATGACCCTAAATTCTAATTCACACAAAGAAAAGTGATAAAAGAGAAGGAAATGAAAAGAACCTTCGAAGCGAGCTTTTATAAATCTTCAAATTTGAGGACGCTTTTTGGAAGTCCCCTCGCTTTACAAGAACGCTCCTCCCTCGAACAAATAATATTTAAAACTCCCAAGAGCCGGATGTCTCAAAAAGAGACTTCCTTAACCGAATTTGCCCAAACGGACTATCGGAAAGACTACTCGAAACTCTGGAACAGTACAAAAAATGCTCAGAAGTGTCTCAGAGCGTGAGAGAGTCTGAGAAGGTGTCTGAAATGGTGAGGAATGACCTCCTATTTGTAGGCGCACTCTCCCAAGAGGCTGGGATAGCCGTCTGGGATTTTGGGACGGCTATCTCGCCTAGTAAAAAACCTCAGGACAGTCGTCTGGGATTTGGGACGGTCGTCCCAGACTAAAAAGTGATACGACCGTCTTGAGCTAATTGACCAAGCGGGACGGTCGTCCGGGATCCGTGACCATCTCAAGCTATTGACAAAATTCCTAATTTTTATTTTCTAAGAAAACCCTCCTTTTCTTAAATGTAGCCTAGCTAACACTTCTAGGGGCCCTATGAAGCCTTGTCCATGTCGCTGCCCTCAAAAGAGGCGGTTGGAGCGACGCAATGGTTTTCAATGACTCGCGTTTTCTAAAGAAGTGGTCAACGCTTTAAGGTTGTCTGATAACCGAGCTGAACCTAAATGCGAGGTTTTCGTAAAGGGTTCTATGGAGTCATCACCAATTGTCGCCGCCGTCCCTTTCCGACGTCTGAGGACGTCTCGAACGTTTATGCGAGCGGTCGCGAAAAGATGGTTTAGACTCGCGTATTTGTTTTAAAATGTATTCATTGCTTCCGAGGTGTCCAACTATTGAATTATCCTCTAATAAAAGCAAGGTTTTCGAAAAGGGGTTCTTATGGAGTCGCCACCAATGTTTTGACCATAAACATTGGAAAAGGATAAAAGGCATTGATTTTAATGAAAACCAAACTTGGCCATTATAACCAGAGTTAGGTAAGGGAGTTAGTTACGTGTGGGGAAGGTGTTAGCACCCCACAACGCCCCTTTCGGGTTCCCTATGACGGATTAATTCATTAAGTGAAGATTATGAGAAATTACGCGATTACCCTATTTTATTGCATAATATTGAAATGACTATCTACATAATTTTATATAAATAAAGCTAAATAAAGTAATAAAAGAGATATTAAAATGGCTATCTACATGATTTTATTCTACATGACGTAAAAAAAATAAAACAATAAATAAAGCAATAAAAGAGAAGGGAATTGAAAAGAACCTCCGTAGCAAGCTTTATATTGAGAATCTCGAACTGTGAGGATGCGTTTTGGCAACCCCTCTCTCTATACGAGACTCTCCTCACCAATACAAGATCGACTCCACTAAAAATTTAAAGAAGAATCAAATGCGGAATATAATTCCTTAACCGATTGTTACCTATTTAAGGCAATCGGAAAGATCATTCGAGAGAGGGAGAGAAGTAGACAAGTGCTACGAGTTTTTTAAGGTGTTTCGAGCTCTGCGGAGTGTCTCGTTTTTAAAAAGTGGCAAATGAGCCTCCTATTTATAGTTTTCGCAGTTGGCGCACTTTGGGACGGCCGTCCGGGTTGGGACGGCCGTGCTGGACTGGGACGGCCATCCCAAATGGCACTTTTACACGAGAGCGGGACCACACGGGGTCCGGGACGGCCGTCCCACTTAAATTGGGTTTGGGACGGCCGTCCCACATTCGGGACGCGCGTCCCAACTGTAAAATGGCAGTTGGGACGGCCGTCCCAACTCTGGGACGGTGGTCTCGGCCTGTTTTGTCCAGTCTTCGCGTTCTGGGACCCCGGAAAGCTTTCCTTTCCTTTTTCGGACATAGATTGACGCCGATGTGTGTCCGTTGAAGCTTTATCTTCATATACGAAGTCTTCTTGGCCTTCATTAAGATGCCGGGCGAGCTTTGTCTTTGTGTAGGAAGTCTCTTTTGGCTTTTATTGTGTGAATGAATGAACTCCGTCTTTTGTTGTGGGAGGTCCTTCTCGTTTTGGGAAGCCGGATGAACTCCATCTTCGGGTGAAGTTCCTCTAGCTTTTATTTTGAGAGGCCGGGCAAAATTAGGGGTCTACACCAATGTTTTTACCATAAACATTAGAAAAGGAAAAAAAGAAGGCATTGGTTTAGAAAAACCAACTTTGACTGTTACAACTAGAGTCGAGTAGGGGAGCTAGTTACATGGGGAAGGTGTTATAACCCCACAATGCCCCTTTCAGGTTCCCTATGATAGACTAGTTCGTAGAGTAAAGACTGAAAGAAACTATGCTTTTACCCTATTTATTTATCCACTGGAAAAATTTAAATATCTACATGGTCCTAGTATCTAATGCGTACAAGGAAAGCAGTAAAAGAGAGAGAATAGAGAAGGAACCTCTGAAGCGAGCTTTCTATTAATACTTCAAGACTTGAGGACGTTTTTTTGGCTATCCCCTCGCTCTACAAGCACGCTCCTCACTCGCAAAAGAGAAAATTTCACTCTATCGAGTGCCAGATGTCTCAAAGAGAGACCTCCTTAACCAATTTCTACCTTAAATGGATATCGGAAAGCTCACGCGAACTCTGGAAAAATCCTAAGAGTCAGTTTAAAGTGTCAAAAGACTTCCCAGAGAGTGTAGGAGTGAATAATGTGTGAAAAATGGGAAAATGAGGCTCTTATTTATAGGGAAGCAAGCAGGGAACATGGACGACCGTCCATGGCTAAAAAATTAAGGGTGGATGGTCGTCTATTTAGCATGGATGGTCGTCCATGACTTAATTTTAGAATGGATGGTCGTCTGGTCAAGGTGAATGACCGTCCATGGCTAAACAATCAGAGTGGACGGCCGTCTGGCTCTTCTAGACGGCCATCCGCGGCTTCCTTGACAAAAATGATTTTTTATTTCCCTAGAAATCCCTCCTTATTCTAAATGAGGCTTAATAAACACTACTAAAGGCCCTATGAAGCCTTATTCTTCTTCAGAATGAAGGATTTCTGGTCATTTTGTGGAGTCAGGCAAGATTTGGGGTCTATAGCTGCCCCCCCTTCACCCGACCAATTGATTAGGGGCTAATGTGTCAAAAAATCGATTGGCGGGTGAAGAAGTTAATCCTCTTGCCTGGTTGTCCTCAGGATGCCCCTTTAATTCGGTAGCCGATCTAATGATGGTAAGACTTGTTCTCGGGACACTCCTTTAATGAGGTAGAGTCGATCCTTCAATTTTGCAGGATTCTTCGTCGGTGAGGTAGTCGATCCTTTGATTTGTAGGATGCTCCTTCGGTTAGGTAGCTGATCCTTCATTTTTGTAGGATGCTCCTTCGGTGAGGTAGCTGATCCTTTGATTTTGCAGGATGCTCCTTCAGTGAGGTAGCTGATCCTTTGATTTTGCAAGATGCTCCTTCGGTGAGGTAGTCGATCCTTTGATTTTACAGGATGCTCCTTCAGTGAGGTAGTTGATCCTTTGATTTTGCAGGATGCTCCTTAAGTGAGGTAGCCGATCCTTTGGCTGGCGAATGAAGTTTTTCCCTTAAGATGCTCCTTTGATGCGGTAGCTTACCCCTTGGGTGGTATGTGTGAGGCTTCATGATGCTCCTTTGATGCGGTAGCTGAATCTTTAGCTGATGAACAGGAAACTCCAAGATGCTCCTTTGAAGTAGTAGTTGACCCTGTGATTTTTGTTTGATGCCTTAAGATGCTCCTTTGCTGCGGAGCTGATCCTTCAGACGATGTGTGTAAATCCTGCCTTCAAGATACTCCCTTGCTGTGGAGCTGATCCTTCTAACAATGGATATGAAGGCATTGTCTTCAGGATACTCCTTTGCAACGGAGCTGATCCTTCAAACGATGTATGCAACTCTGTCTTCTGGATTCCCCTTTTGTTGTGGTGGCTTGATCCTTTTGACGGAGAACGTGGTGGTAGCTGACTGCTCTTGCTCATGCGCCGATTGCATGGGGAGTGATTTTTGTTTGAAAATGTATTTTTGGCTTTTTTATGTAGCCATCCAATTTTGCCGAGGATTTTTTTAATTTTGGCCTTTCCATTAGCCATCCGACTTCGTTTGTCGGGGATTCTTGATGAATGCCTCTTAAGTAGGTAGGAATCCACTGGGAATTTGTTGATTTAGATGGTGCCTCTGAATAGGCGGATGCTTCATCGAAAGTGAAGGCTTTCGACTTGTATTGTTTTGCCTCTGAGTAGGCTGATATTCCCTTCGGGGATGTTGGCTCTTTGCTTGCCAGGTTTCGCCTATGCATAGGCGAACAACTCACTGAGGATAAGTCTTTGAAGATTGCCTTTGCGGTAGGCTCACTGGGGATAGGTTCCTCTTTTTGGCGATCTGCTGGGGAATTTTTGTTTCCCTGGGGATCTAATTTTGGAAGCCCTCTGGGGGGAAATGAAGTCTTGCCTCCTTGATTGTGTTGGTGAAGGGCTTTTACGAAGCCTTTATTCTCCCTTGGTGGATGTGGTGGAGAATGAATTGAGTATGCTTGATGACTCGTTGTGGTGATGATGCTGAGTCGTGCGAAGATATTTTTGTTTGCCTTTGGAGTAGGCAATGATCTGCTTGGGGATTGAGCCTTTCCGTCGGCTCTGTTTTAGTTTAAAAAAATGCCTTCTCCTTATTTGGTGGAAGGATGGCGATTGGAGCTTTTGATTCTGGACGCTCTTCAGTTTAATTTGAGTTGTTTGATGATGACGAAGTTGTGCTTGGTGCTTCTTGTCTTCAATCACAAACATGGAGCCTAGTCTCCTCATATGCATGATTATTAAAAAAAGAGTTTAATTTTCATGATTTTGACAAAGTCTTTTTGTGCGACTATTTGTGTGTGAATGCCCTAAATGCAATCTATCATTTTATGAGATGCATCAAGAAAAGTGACCAGCATTCTCCTGTTGGACTTTTATGATCATGTTGATAGGCACCTCATTTATTCATTTTTTTGTTTAAGCCCTAACTTTTGCCTAGACCACCCTTTTGGGGTTTTCGATCTAGCGGGCTGCCTAAATTTTTGCCTAGGATGTCTTAGCGGGCTTTTTCCTTTTTTATGAATGCCCTAACTTTTGCCTAGACTGCCCTTTGCGGGTTTTCGATCTAGCGGGATGCCCTAACTGTTGCCTAAGAATCTCCTAGAAGGCATTATTATTTGACCTTTGACAAAATGACTCTGCGCATATTTATAATTTATCAATATAGACACATTTCCATAAATTGGTCAACAAAAATGAAATGAAAGAGAATTTTATTGATATGTATGAATCCAAAGGTTTATTTCTTCTTCTTTATTTTTATAGAAGAATTACAAAGGAATTTAGAAGAATGGTTGGCCAAGGTTGGCTATATTGTGTGGGCTATAACAATCATGTCTATGATATTTGCCCCCTTTGTTCTCCTAGTTGCTTCAGTTGAGATGCTCGAGCTTAGAATGAAGACTATGCCGACTTCCTGCTTCTGGAAGAATGTTACCTTAGCCGCCTTTCGGTTTTCGACTAAGATAACCATTGATCTTAGGAATTTTTTTCCTTTTTTTTTCTTTGAAAACCTCTAAATTTTGCCTAAGGCGTACCCTAGCGAGGAATGTAGACCTTATCTTTTGTCCAGGATGCCCTTTACGGGTTTTCATCCTAGCGACTCTTGAGCAATGTCTTCAAATACTTCTTCACCATATCGAAATTGACCGGGTGTTGAAGTTCTTTTCCATCCATGTTTGGTAAGGATAAGAGTTCCTTCCGAGAAAGCTCGCTTAGCCACGAAGGGCCTTTCATGATTTGCTACCTTTTTTCCAACTTTGTGTTTTCTAGGCTGGAAGCAATTTCTTTAGCATTTAAATCCTCCTCATGGTAAATATGAGGGTTGACCTTTTTATTGTCAGCCCTTTTTTATCTTCTTTTGGTAGACTTATCCACGACGTATGGCGTCCACCCATTTTTCTTTGATTAGGTACAACTGGTTGTATTGCCTTTGGACCCATTAGGCTTTTGTCCATTTTGCTTCCGTGACAATTTGCGGGGAAAGTATTTCAACCTCTTTTGGAAGTACGACCTCCATGCCATATATAAGGGAGAATAAAGTAGCTCCTGTGGAGGTCCGTACAGAAGTTTGATAATCATGAAGGGCAAAGGGCGATATTTTATGTCAATCTTTGCAGGTTTTGACCATCTTTCGGATGATCTTCTTGATGTTTTTATTGGCTGCCTCTATTGCACCATTCATCTTAGGTCGGTAGGGAGAGGACTTATGATGTTGAATTTTGAAGTCTTGGCATGTCATGGTAGACCCATGCGCATGCGTCTATATACTCCCTTAATAATTCTATCAAATCTTTCCCCGACGTTATCGTCGATTTGGGTACCAATACTTATTTCCTTTTTTTAACATTTCCTTGCCCCTAGATCGACTGCCTTGATTTATTCTTGGTAGGGCTATATATATTGAGCTTACTTTATTAGCATCCTTTGCATATCCGAGGAGATGGTCCCCTTCTCATTGTCTGACTCGATCCATTCGCCTTCGCCTTTCGTATCCCGCAAGGAGTCATCCATGACAATCATGATTGTTTTTTATTTACGGTTTTGTTTAGGCTTAGATTTTATATACAATTATTTTGAAAGAATAGTAAGAGAGAAAATAATGAGAAAGAATATGAATGCTTATGAAAATGCCTCATTATATTGATAAAAAAGAAATATTTACGAAGCCCTTTAAATCAAGATCTCGCAGCCACAGGCAGGGACCGCGAGAGATGCACAGGAAGCTTAAAAACAAATGCTAACATAAGGAGCCTTATTCAACTGGTCTTCTCTTGTCCAACCCCACTATTCTGGTTGTGACAGAGGCTTCATATCAACATTAGGAGCGGGAGCATCAAAGGTGATCCACCCGGCATTCAACAATTCTTGAACCCTATATTTCAGGTTCACGCAATTCTCCACAGAATACCCAGGAGCTCCCGAGTGGTAATCACATTTTTTGTTGAGCTTGTACCAACCGGGGTAAGGTGGATCCTTATTTTTTGGAGGGATACGTGTTAGGAGTTTGGCCTCTCACAGCTTTGGCAGCAGACTCCCATAGGAGGTTGGAATGGGAGTGAATTTCTTCTCTTGTCTGCGCGACTGCCCAGATGGTGGCGAAAATAAAAATGGAGTAGTAAGGTTGATGGCGTTTACGCTTCCCTCCTTCTTCTGGCCAAAGGACTTGTTGAATGATATGCTAGAAGAGGAAGGTTACACAATCCTTCTGCTCTTCAGTCCTTGTTCCACTCTCTCACCGATGGTTACCACGTCTGTAAAAAGAGTTGACGTGCTCCCTATCATCTTATCATAATAGGAACCCCTCAACGAATTGATGAATAGGGATATGGTTTCCTTATATGATAGTGGAGGCTCCACTTGGGCGGTCAACTCCCTCCAACGCTGAGCATATGCCTTAAATGGTTCATCATTCCTCTTACTTAAAGCTTGTAGATCTAACCTATCTAAAGTCAGATCGATGTTGTACTTGTAACGATGAAGGAAGGCATCTGCCAGCTGTCTGCAGGTTTGGACTTGTCCCCCTTCCAACTACATATACCAGCTCAAAGCCAAATCGGCCTAGCTCTCCTGAAAGCAGTGGATCAGGAGTTTCTCATTATCGGCATATGTAACCATCTTACGGCAGTACATTGTAAGATGGTTCTTGGGACAAGTCATTCCCATATACTTGGAAAAATCTGGGACCTTGAACTTGGAAGGGAAATGGACATTCTTCACGAGGCACATGTCAGCCGCCTCTTTTACGTCAAAATAATGTCCCTCTACAACTCTTAACCTCTCTTCGAGGGAAGAAATCTGTTGCTTGGAAACTTCAGGAGGTTAGATGATTATTGCCCTCACTTCAAGCTATACGTGAGCTCCCTGCTCAAGCTCATGGTCGGAGCCCTCCTTTTCCTCATGATATGAGATGTGGTTAATGTGAGGGCTCTCCTTGTGTAAGATCTGCTGACGCATTAACTCCATTAATTGTGCCATTTTTTCTTTCATGGAGTTAAGCTCAGCGGTGAGCTTGCGATTCTGTTCTTCTAACTACTCCATCCTCTTAGCCTTTTGGGCGTGAATGAGGACAGGAAGAAGACCAACCACTTTCTAGAATGAAAAATGCATTAGGGATTTTATTTTTAACTTTTTAAATGAATGATTAGTGTGGGATAAATATTTTTTAAGACAATGACTTTGGTATCATCCTTATAGGCCTCAAAATAAAGAGCAAAAGACTTCTGTTTGAAGATGGGCAAGGCCTTAAAGGTCCCTAGGATAGATCAATAGGTTCCATACTAGAATAGGAAGGCTTTTTTGTACACAAGAAATAAAAATTTCACCCAAAGGGTCAAGACCACCGTCTCGTTTGGCGAGACCGCCGTCTCGCCACTTGCCAAAGGCGAGACTGCCATCTTGTTTGGCGAGATGGCCGTCTCGCCATTTGGCAAAGGCGAGAGAGCGGTCCTGAAAGTCGAGACGGCGGTCCCTACCTGACAGGTGCGAATTTCTATAAAAGGGGGGCCTTCTCCTCGTTTTCAACAACTTCTCCAACTGAATACTCCTCAAAATACTCTTCTAGAACCCCTCTAAAGCATTTCCAGAGTCTTAGAGTTCTTTGAAAGCATTCTAAAGTGCTTCAAGAGAATAGTGAGTTACGTTGTAGAGCGTGGGGTTTGCCAAAAAGCGCACTTTTCAAGAATATTTTATAAAAAGCTTGCTTCGAAGGTTCTTTAATATCCCTTACTCTATTTTATCACTTTTATTAGTTATTATCTTTGTGCATTAGTTATTAAGGGTCATGTAGTCAATAATTTAATTTTTGCAATGAATAAATAAGGGTAAAAGCGTAGTTTTAATGTTCTTATTTGTTTATAAAAATAGTCCATCATAGGGAACCTGAAAGGGGCGTCATGGGGAAGCTAATACCTTCCCCACATGTAACTAACTCCCTTACCTAACTCTGGTTATAATGACCAAAGTTGGTTTTTCTTAAAAACCATCGCCTTCTTTTCCTTTTCCAATGTTTTTGGTAAAAATATTGTTGGCGACTCCTCGAACCTTTTCGAAAACCTCTCCTTTAGGTCCAGCCCGATTATCAGACAACCTAAAGGCATTGAACCATTTCTTTAAAAAATGCGAGTCATCAAAACCATTGCATCGCTCCAATAGCCTCTTTTGACGGCGATGACAGATGGGTACTCCACTGGGGAAGCTAGACAGTTGATCCCATTTAGTGATGGACTAGTTTGAGAAATAAAAACTTGAAATTACGCTTTTACCCTTGCTTTTATAACATGCTTTATTGTTTGGCTTTAATAACTGTTGTATGTTTACTTTATGCAAATATTTGAAATACAAATTGTAGACAA
This sequence comes from Sphenostylis stenocarpa, assembly GCA_963425845.1. Classification (NCBI taxonomy): domain Eukaryota; kingdom Viridiplantae; phylum Streptophyta; class Magnoliopsida; order Fabales; family Fabaceae; genus Sphenostylis; species Sphenostylis stenocarpa. Next base: position 18,001,288 of record OY731402.1, on the reverse strand, counting down.
ACACTTGCACACAACAGTTCCCCCTATACCCAGGGGCAAGTGGGATAACCTTAGGGAGTGGGTGGCATTGTACAATTTGTCGTAAGGGCCATGAGCCCACTGGTATGGTCGGAAACCACCACTCAAGGTGATAACCTTCCTCTTTTGGCCTAAAGACTGACAAGGCCCTAGTTCCATGCATGATCTGAAGGCTGGGAGAGTGGGGACCCTATAATGGGGGCACCTTGGGGGCCTATCCTTGGTGAGGATATTTAGAACTACCTTGAATACGCACTCTTCTGTAGGATATCCCTACCTCGTGATAAAAACGTCGTCCCACTATTCGCGGATGAGTGAATTGTGTGTACATTTGTTTGTTGCATTTGTTTGTTGCATAGCATAATCATACAATAGAAAAATAAAAAGAAAAATCCCTCAAAAATCTTTTTACAATAAACACCCTTATCTCGGACAGTCTGCCTTTTAGCTAGCCTGGTTTCAGGTTCTTTGTAAGCTAAGTAGCCATGCAGTCCGACAGAAGAGATAAGGGATGCTAAAACCATTCTTTCATAATAAACCACTTTTATCTCAAACAATCTTCATTTTAGCTAGCCTGGTTTCAGGTTCTTTGTAAGCTAAGTAGTCACGTTGACCTACAAAAGAGATAAAAGGGTCACAAAACGAATAAAAAACAAAATAATAAAATTTAATAAAACTATTTTGACAAAGTCAAATCATTCATATCACATCATTTTATAAGTGGAAAAACCAGGTGTCGCCATCATCAGAAGAGGCGGTCGGAGCGACTTGATGGTTTTGTTCGACTTGCATTTTTTTAAAGTGATGTTACAACGCCTTTAGGTTGTCCGATAATCAGGATGGACCTAAAGGCGAGGTTTTCGAAGGATTCAAGGACGACGGTCTCGCCAAACAAGACAGTGGTCTCACCATTGGCGATTGGTGAGACGATAGTCTCGCCAAACGAGAGGCAGTCTCGCCCTTAGTCGATGGCGAGATGGTGGTCTCACAAACAAGACGACGGTCTCGGCTTTTTAGGTGGAATTTCTTATTTTTCCTATACAAAAAGTCTTCCTATTCTAATATGGGGCCTATTGATCAATCCTAGGGACCTTTTAGGCCTAGCCCATCTTCAAACGGAAGTCTTCTGCTATTTATTTTGAGGCCGGGCAAGATTTGGGGTCTACAGTTGCCCCCCCTTCACCTGACTAGTTGACTGTTGGCTCGACATGCCAAAAAGATCGGCTGGAGGGTGATGGAGTTAACCCTCTTGCCCGACTGTCCTTCAGATGCCCCTTCTTTGCGGTAGCCGACCCTCCAAATGAAAAATATGTGTGCCTCCAGGATGCTCCCTCATGCGGTAGCCAACCCCTTTGGATAAAAAAGGTGTGAACCTCCGGGATGCTCTTTCTTGCGGTAGCCGACCCCTTTGGTTGACAAATGGTAGAACCTCAGGATGCTCTTTCTTGCAGTAGCCGACCACTCGGTTGATGAGTATGAACCCCCATCAGGTTGCTTGTAGCTTTGGGATGCTCCTTCTTACGATAGCCGACCCCTTGGCTGACAAGTGGTAGAACCTCATGATTGAAAGTGATGAAGATCTTATTGAATCATTTAAAACGAAGATCTTGTTGATTTGATGAAGTCAAAATAATGTCAAAGACTATTCTGTTGCAGTCAAAGGTCACTTAGATAAAAGGGTAGAGTGATTAGTGAGTCTGCATCTTTACTTAGGTATAATCATTCTTATCTCTCTGCTGCATGAGGTTTCTTCATTTAAACGATTTTGCAAATGCCTCTAAAACGTGTTTAAACTGTTAAAAACAAAGTATCTTGTTAAATGGTTTTTAAGTAACTGTTTTAACTGATATTCTAGACCCCAAATCTTGCCCGGCCCCCTAATAAAGCCGAAGATCGCCGGTTTCGAAGATGGTTAAGACTTTATCAAGTCCCTAGTAGCTTGTTCTAGGTTCCATTTAGGATAGGAAGGGTTTTTAGAGGCATTAAAAATTGGGAAATCCGTCGGAGATAGTAGATGGCTGTCCAGAACAGGCGGATGGTTGTCCAGAACAGGCAGATGGTCGTCCAGGACAAGCAGATGGCTGTCCATGGCAACTTTAAGGCCATGGACGGCCGTCCACTTAGCTTGGATGGTCGTCCATTGCCAAAAGTTGCCATGGACGGCCGTCCACACTACATGGATGGTCGTCCATGGCCACTTTTTGCCATGGATGGCCGTCTGCTTTGTCCAGACGGCCGTCCACCTTTTCCAGGCCCGAATCACTATAAATAGGAGCCTCATTTCTCCGTTTTTTCACACCTTTCACACTCCTCCACTCTCTTGGAAGCCTTTTGGCACTTGGGAGTGACCCTGAGCATTATTCCGGGGTTCGAGGGAGCTTTCCGATTTTCGTTAAGGTTGAAATCGGTTAAGGAAGTCTCTTTTTGAGACATCCGGCCCTCGGTAGAGTGACTTTTCTTTATTTTGCAGGAGGAGCGTGCTTGTAGAGTGCGGGGACTGCCAAAAAGCATCCTCATGTTTTCGAAGAGTTAATATAAAGCTTGCTTCGGAGGTTCCTTCTCTATTCTCTGTCTTTTTTTACTGCTTTCTTTATCGCTTTCTTTGTGTGCATAAGATAATAGAGCCATGTAGATATTTAAATTCTGCAAGTAGATAAAATAATAGGGTAAAAGTATAATTTCTTTAAGTGTTTATTTTCTAAGTTAGTCCATCATAGGGAACCCGAAAGGGGCGTTGTGGGGGTGCTAACACCTTCCCCACACGTAACTAACTTCCTTACCCGACTCTGGTTGTAATGGCCAAAGTTGGTTTTTTTTTAAAACCACTGCCTTCTTCTTTTTTTACCTTTTTCAGTGTTTAAGGTTAAAACAATGATGGCGACTCCTCGAACCTATTCAAAAACCTTTCCTTTAGGTCCAGCCCGGTTATCGGACGGCCTAAAGGCGTTAAACCGTTTCTTTCAAAAACCGCGAGTCATATCAAAACCATCGCGTCGCTCCGACCGCCTCTTCTAATGGTGGCGACAGATGATGACTTCGCTAGGGAAGCTAGAGAGTTGATCCCATTTAGAGATGGACTAGTTTAGGAAATAAAAACTAGAAATTATGCTTTTACCCTTTCTTGCTTTTATAACATGCTTTACTGTTTGGCTTTAATAATTGTTGTATGCTTATTTTCTGCAATTGTCTGAAATAAACTGTACACAATCTTAGAATCGCGCAGCGAAATGTTCGCGTGGTCAGACAAAAACCAAGAGGGGGGGTGAATTGGTTTCTTAACAAAAATTATGTTTTCAAAATTTTCCCCAAATTTTACTGATTAAAAACTGTGTAAATGTAAATAGAGAAGAGATAGAATCTTACACAGGAGATTTATACTGGTTCAGATCAAAAGACCCTACGTCCAGTTGCTAATCACTCAAACAGAGGATTAATGCTGTCACTATAATCAAGTTTGTTACAAACAAATTACAATGGAAAAGATAAAGTAAAGAAAACACCTCTCTTGAAATCCACAAGAGATGAAAAACAACTTTCCCTAGAGACGGCACAACACACAATCCACTAAGAACTCCACTTAGTGATTCTTACCGCTTCTAGCCCACACCAGGTTCCAAAAGCCCCTTTTTCTTGCAACAAACAGTTCTCTGGCACTCACAGCACTTAACTTTTGTATGAAAAAGGTTTCTCTCTTTTTTTCTGAGTGCCAAGGAGAAGCTTAAGTAGAGAAATTAGGGTTTGAGAATTGGGACTTTTGAAACTAGGAGTCTTGGAATTAGGGTTTTCGAAAATAGGGTTGATTTGAAGTTAAAATTCGAAATCTGACTAAAATAATCGATTAAATTAAGAGTTAATCGATTATTACAGAGCCAAAATCAACAGAACCCCAAAACTCTCTGTTTTAATCGATTAAAAGATCTGTTAATCGATTAACAGGCCTGTTAATCGATTAACAGGGGTGTTAATTGATTAAACCAGTGAGCTAATATAGAAAATGGTTTTTCTCACTATTTTAATCGATTATTCCACCAATTAATCGATTAAAGTCGATCCTCTTTGATAAATTTGAGCTTTTTGAAGCTTCTAAGGTGCAGAATATGTATCGGCTATCTCAAACTCTAATATTACAGACTCAATCTAATCAAAACAGAGTTATTACACTATAAAACAAGTCTTCAATATTCTAAGTCTTGTGTTCTTTAATCATCATCAAAATCAACAAGCTTCATGTCTAGCAAGTTCAACATCAAGTCCTTGAATGCTCAACAATCTCCCCCTTTTTTATGATGATCAAAATTTTCTTTTAAAGCCTTGTAATAACCTGTTTTATCTGTCATACTAACAAACACATTAAACATACCATATAATATTTAAAATCAATCAAGGTAGGCTTTAAATATTTCTCCCCCTATTTTGATTATAATAAAAAATTGAAAGCATACTTCAGTAACAATCATAAGGGCTCCCCCTCAAAATATGCATAATTTAAAGATAACTCCCCCTCAATCAAAGCATTAAAAGAACACATCATTTTATTGCAGAAATGAAAGATACATTACAAACAGAAAACAAATCTAAAATTCTTCACTATCATCACTATGAAAGTGTGCATCAAATCTATTTTCTAAATGGCACACTTTATCATCTACATCAGATATACGACGAATTAATTCCTCATGTTGTACTCCAGAAAGAGTGAAGAATGCCTGCATCCTCTGATTCATATCAGTTAACATGTCTTCCATGGATTGACGGGTTTCATGATGAGCAGAGGAAGTTCCAACACTTTGGATTTGATCAGAGGGAACTTCAGCAGCAGGAGACATATCTTCATCAGAATCTTCATTATTGTCACCTTCATTTGGAACATCATCCTTGTGAACATAAATATCGTTGACACGCACCATTTTAGTTGGAACAATGTGTTGTCTAGCATACGATTCAAGTTATTTGTTTGTACAGCTTGTTCCCCTTCGACATTTACTCCTTTGTATTCAAGGATGCGAGAGACAAGAAGAGCATATGGAATTTTGAAGGTGGGATGACGTTTGGTTTTTAACATAGTCATGGTGACAAGAACGCCCCAATCTAAAGACTCATTATTCATTATGGCATGAATAATACGAAGATCAATTGAAGAGCATTGAGCATGGTTCGTAGCCCAGGGACATAGAATCCAGACAAGTAGATGTAAAATCATGCGTTCCTCCTTTTTCAAAGGTCCAGCAAGAAGGAGACGCCCAATCTCCATGGAGGGATTTCGCAGAAAAGATCGGTAAGCCAAGATCCTGTCAAAATCATCTAACTCACCATACACGTTAATAACATCTTCTCTAATAGGAAAGTGGGCAACTTTTTCCCAAATATCATCATCAAGAATAATTGTGACTCCCTTTACTCTAGAGGTAGCAATTTGATCTCTAAATTTGAACCTAGAGTAAAATACCCTAACTAAGTCAGGATAATACGTACCTTGCATTTGGATGAAAGGAAGAACTCCTTGAATTTCAAGGAGATTAGGAAAGTTGAATCCCCTATTGATGAACTGCTCACCAATAAGGAACTTAGGAGAAATAATAGCACGTTCCTTCCAATAGGATAGAAATTCTTGTCGGCCATCTGCATCAGAGATCCATCCTTCCACAGAATTAAGACGAGAATGAGATGAGGGTGCAGATCTTCTTCTAGTGGGGATTTTTGCACGAGAAGATGAGGCCATTGAAGGACAGAATTAGGACGAGAATGAGATGAGGGTGCAGATCTTCTTCTAGTGGGGATTTTTGCACGAGAAGATGAGGCCATTGAAGGATTAGGAGAGTAACAAGAAGATTTTAAGAGGACAAGTGAAGTGAGAATAAGGCAATATTGATAGAATAAGGTAATAAAGCTTGATTTCAAGAGATAGGAGTGAGTAGAAGTGAAATGGAGGTCCCTATTTATAGCCAAGCAACTCCAACGGACATATGAAAGTGTATAAGGTGCAAAAGATCCGTTGGCAACGGCTAGGAAGCCAAACTTGCCAGGTTTAATCGATTAATTCACAATTTAATCGATTAAACCACTACCAGACCCATTTAATCGATTAAATTGGGCTGGTAATCGATTAATACTGGTTTTAATCGATTAATGGCCGAGTTAATCGATTAAAACAGAGAGGAATGTCATGTTTTGAGTGTTTTGGATGCAAATAATCGATTATAACTCCAATTAATCGATTATTCCAGAGAGTTCGTCAATTATTTGAGGTTTATGCACATGATAATCTATGAACATCCTACACAATGAATTATAACATCACAACCATCCAAAACCTGTCTAATTAAGCAGAATTTAAGCTATTTCTAATATCCCTAAGTCTCTTCTAAGTTCATAGAATATATCCTTGGGTAGAGGCTTAGTAAAAATATCTGCTAATTGATGCTTTGTATCAACGTACTCTATTTTACAGTTTCCTTTACTGATATGATCTCTTAAGAAATGATGTCTAATTTCTATATGCTTAGTCCTAGAGTGCATTACTGGATTCTTAGTAAGATTAATTGCACTCGTATTATCACACATTAAAGGTATGTCATTCAGAAATATACTATAATCTTCTAGCTGTTGTTTCATCCACAAAATTTGAGCACAACAACTACCAGCTGCAATATATTCAGCTTCAGTGGTAGATAAAGCAACACATGCCTGTTTCTTAGAATGCCAAGATACTAAGGATGAACCTTACAAATGACATGTCCCACTAGTACTCTTCCTATCAATTTTGCATCCACCATAATCAGCATCAGAATATCCTATTAAACTAGTACAAGCATCAGATGGATACCATAAACCAAAACCAGTAGTTCCTTTTAAATATTTTAAAATATGTTTTACTGCAATTAGGTGAGATTCTTTTGGACAAGCTTGAAATCTAGCACACACACAGACAAAATGCATAATATCAGGTCTACTTGCAGTTAAGTATAACAGTGAACCTATCATACCTCTATACATAGATTGATTAACTTCCAAACCTGATTCATCCTTGTCTAAATAGCATGAAGTTCCCATGGGTGTGTTAGCTTCCTTTGAGGTGTCCATTCCAAACTTTTAAAGTATCTCTTTGCAGTATTTTGTTTGAGAGATGAAGATGTCATCTTTAAGTTGCTTGATTTGAAGTCCAAGGAAGAATGTTAATTCTCCCATCATAGACATTTCAAACTCTCCCTGCATTATCTTAGCAAATTCTACACATAACGAATTATCAGTTGATCCAAAAATAATATCATCAACATATACTTGGACCAATAAGATATGCTCTTTTACTTTCTTTATAAACAGAGAAGAATCAATTTTTCCTCTAGAAAAATTATTTGATGTTAGGAAACTACTTAGCCTCTCATACCAAGATGTAGGAGCTTGTTTCAACCCATATAAAGCTTTCTTTAATTTAAAAATATGAGTAGGATAACTAAAATCTTCAAATCCAGGGGGTTGCTCCACATAAACTTCTTCTTTAATAAAACCATTCAAAAATGCACTCTTAACATCCATTTGATATAATTTAAATTTCATTAAAGATGCATAAGCAAGAAGTAGGCGAATAGCCTCTAACCTGGCAACAGGAGCATAAGTTTCATCATAATTTATACCTTCCTCCTGACAATAGCCTTTGGCAACAAGTCTGGCTTTATTCTTTATTATGTTTCCATCTTCATCAAGTTTATTTCTAAACACCCATTTGGTTCCAATAACTTGATGTGATTCTTCCCTTGGGATTAATTCTCAGACTTGATTCCTTTCAAATTGGTTAAGTTCTTCTTGCATTGCTATGCACCATTGATCATCTTTAAGTGCTTCCTCAACATTTTTGGGTTCTATCTGTGACACAAAAGCTACAGACATGCAGAAGTTAGTCATATTTCTAGTTCTTACCCCTTTTAAGATATCACCAATGATATTGTCCATTGAGAGTCCTCTAGGTGATTGCCATTCTTTTGCTAATTCAGGTGTTTGAGAAGGCTCATTTTCTTCCAAATACAATTCATCAAGAGCCTCTCTTATATATTCATCATCACCTGCAAGTTCTTTATTTGACTCAAGAGGATTTCCCCCAAGGTCTACAATTTCATCGAATGTAACATGAATAGATTCTTCAATATTTAAGGTTCTTCTATTAAACACCCTGTAAGCTTTGCTAGTTAATGAATAACCTAAGAAAATGCCCTCATCGGCTTTTGAGTCAAATTTTCCTAAGTTATCATTTCCATTATTTAACACAAAGCACTTACATCCAAAATTTTTCAAATGAGCAACATTAGGCTTTCTACCATTAAATAATTCATAGGGAGTTGATTTTATAATTGACCTAATGAGCATTCTATTCAAAACATACTAAATGATCAATTTTCTTTGAATAAATACAAGAGACAAACAATTCATTTAATTATAGGAACCCAAATATATTTTCCTTTAGGAACACCAAAATGTTTAATTTTACATCTATTTGAGGTATGACCATGTTTCATACAATAAAAGCATGCATTTGATGTAACTTTTGAATATGATGAATCTTTAACCATAGATGTTCTAGTTCCTTTTTGTACCCATACTCTTTTATTTTTCCTTTTAGACTTTTTCAAAGGAACTTGTTGATTTACACTATTTTGAGCAAACACCATTTCATGCTTCTTAAGATCATCTATTTCCTTTTCGGCTTTGTCTAGCAAATGGTTAAGAATATCTATGTCATATTCGTGCTCTTTACAAGTTGCACATGCTAAGTTCTTATCATTATTTTCATCTAAACATATAATTTTAGTTTCTAAGGATTCCTTTTCCTCTAAACATGAGATTTTCGTTTTTAATGACTCCTTTTCCTCTAAACATACAATTTTCGTTTTTAAGGACTCCACCTCCTTTTTGGATCTACTTAAATTCTTCTTCACAACTTTATATTCATTTTTCAAGTCCTTAAAAGCATTAAACAATTCTTCATATGCATTTTGTAATTCATCAAAATCATTTTCATCATCACTTGAGGATGAGTCGGAATCACTAACCTCAAAGTTGGAAGATATATTGTCTTTTGCCAACAAGCAAATGTTAGCTTCTATTTCTGAGCACTTGATTCCGAAATCGAGTCACTATCATCGGTTCCTTCATATGTTACTCTTAGTTTTTCCCACATCTCTTGAGCACTTTTACAAATAGAGATCCTGTAAAAATCATCAAGGGTTAAAGCAGATGAAATTATATTTCTAGCCTTTACGTCAAATTGTGCTTTTCTGTTTTCCTCTGTTGTCCATCTAGAAAAAGATTTGGGAACGTCAACACCGTTCTTAGTAACTTTAGGAACATATGGACTGTTTAAAATAGCGTCCCAAACGCCTCTGCCAACAGACTCTAAAAAGATTTGCATTCTTACTTTCCAGAAAGGATAATTTTGACCCGCAAAAAGTGGGGGTCTGTTGATAGACGCACCTTCGGCAAAAGTTTGATTTTGTCCGGCCATTTTCGAAAAGTTTGAATGACTATCAAAGCAAGCTCTGATACCACTTGTTAGAATCGCGCAGCGGAATGTTCGCGTGGTCGGACAAAAACCAAGAGGGGGGTGAATTGGTTTCTTAACAAAAATTAGGTTTTCAAAATTTTCCCCAAATTTTACCGATTAAAAACTGTGTAAATGTAAATAGAGAAGAGATAGAATCTTACGCAGGAGATTTATACTGGTTCGGATCAAAAGACCCTACGTCCAGTTGCTAATCACTCAAACAGAGGATTAACACTGTCACTATAATCAAGTTTGTTACAAACAAATTACAATGGAAAAGATAAAGTAAAGAAAACACCTCTCTTGAAATCCACAAGAGATGAAGAACAGTTTTCCCTAGAGACGCCAAAACACACAATCCACTAAGAACTCCACTTAGTGATTCTTATTGCTTCTAGCCCACACCAGGTTCCAAAAGCCCCTTTTTCTTGCAACAAACAGTTCTCTGACACTCACAACACTTAACTTTTGTATGAAAAAGGTTGTTCTCTTTTTTTCTGAGTGCCAAGGAGAAGCTTAAGTAGAGAAATTATGGTTTGGGAATTGGGATTTTTGAAACTAGGAGTCTTGGAATTAGGGTTTTCAAAAATAGGGTTGATTTGAAGTTAAAATTCGAAATCTGACTGAAATAATCGATTAAATCAAGAGTTAATCGATTATTACAGAGCCAAAATCAACAGAACCCCAAAACTCTCTGTTTTAATCGATTAAAAGACTTGTTAATCGATTAACAGGCCTGTTGATCGATTAACAGGGGTGTTAATCGATTAAACCAGTGAGCTGATACAGAAAATGGTTTTCCTCACTGTTTTAATCAATTATTCCACCAATTAATCAATTAAAGCCGAGCCTCTTTGATAAATTTGAGCTTTTTGAAGCTTCTACGGTGCAGAATATGTACCGGCTATCTCAAACTCTAATATTACAGACTCAATCTAATCAAAACAGAGTTATTACACTATAAAACAAGTCTTCAACATTTTAAGTCTTGTGTTCTTGAATCATCATCAAAATCAACAAGCTTCATGTCTAGCAAGTTCAACATCAAGTCCTTGAATTTTCAACACACAACCCTTGCACACTACAGTCCCTCTATACCCGGGGGCAAGAGAGAATACACATAGGGAGTGGGTGGCAGGTACGACCGACCATGGTAATGGCCATAGTGCCAGCAGGTCATTGTCGAAAACCACCACTCAAGGTGATAACCTTCTCTTTCTCGGTCTAAGAACGTCGACACGGACATCTGTGCATGGTTCGAAGACTGGGAGATTGAAGGGTCCCTATAATCAGGGCACCTTGGGGGCCTGGCCTTGGTGAGAGTAGTTAGAACCTACCTTTGCCGATGCACTTTTCTGCAGGAAACCCCTACCTCGTAATTAAACGTCACTCTGTTCGCGGATGAGTGAATTGTTTGTGCATTTGTTTGTTGCATAGCATAACCATACAACAGCGAAAAAATACATACATAAAACAAAATCTCAAAAATATTTTCGCAATAAACACCCTTATCTCGGACATCCTGCCTTTTAGCTAGCCTGGTTTCAGGTTTTTTGTAAGCTAAGTAGCCACGCAGTCCGACAGAAGAGATAAGGGACGTTAAAACCATTCTTTTGCAATAAACACTTTTATCTCGGACAATCTGCCTTTTAGCTAGCCTGGTTTCAGGTTCTTTGTAAGCTAAGTAGCCACGCAGTCTGACAAAAGAGATAAAAGGTTTTAAAATAAATCAAAATAATTACCATAATGAAAGGGAATCGGGCCTTTTTCATGGTGTTAAGCATCGAATCCATCATATAGGTAGTTTCATTATTCATCGAAAAATACAAAAATCGTGCACCATGTAGAAAATAAAACATGATAATGTTTAGGAAAAAACAAACACTTTCATGCATACGAAAACATCATACTCATACCATGCATTTTCTGTCATTTCTAGAAAAATGGAGGGATCAGGTAGTAAACAGTTGGGAAAAGTGGATATTCCCCGCTACCGTGTTGAGAAGTTGGAGCAGTTATGCGTGCTTATGCCATCAGAGGTTCGATCCGACTTCGAGAGATCTTACGGACGAATCTTAGACCTCTTGAAAATATGTGTTGACCACGTGTTCGTCAGGGTCTTGATCCACTTTTGGAGCTCCAAATTGCATTGCTTTGAGTTCCCTCAGTTTGATTTGGTTCCGACCCTGGAAGAGTATGAGCTTATGATCAGATGGCCCAAGTCAGTCGGGGTCTACATTAGTCATGGGGCTTATGTCTCGGTAAACAAAGTCGCTCACCTCATCCGTTTACCAATTTTGCAGTCTGCGTTGAAGGGAAAAGGGAACATTCAAGGATGGAAGATATCACTTTTAGAGGACCATTTATCCTCTCTGGCTGAAAAAGGAGATTGGCCCACATTCAACAAGACCCTGGCACTAATTATGTTTGGGACCTTTTTATTCCCTTTCCATAACGACGTCGTGGATCACGCCGCAATGGATGCCTTCTTTGCTTGGGATGTACATTTGAAGAGTCCTGTGCCTGCGCTTCTTGCCGATACCTTGCTGTCAGTAGAATTTTGTCGTCATAAGCAAGGAAAAACACTTCGTTGTTGTTCTACATTACTGTTTGTTTGGAGCATCACTCACTTCTATGCTTCAAGTCACATGGGAGCATTCCCAGACCCTTTGAGGAGCTTCTCGAAGATCCCCCTCCATCATCGTGGTGCCATGGAGTGGAAGACTGAGTTGGAGCATTGGAACATAGATCACATATCTTGGGCGTGTCCTTGGTTCCGACTGGGTCCCGTTCTTATCCGATGCGGAGATCACCCCAGTGTACCATTACTGGGCCTAAGGGGTTTTATAGCTTATTCTCCAAAGATAGCTATGAGGCAGCTCATGAGGACCCAGACCACGCCAACACAGGAACAAATCGGGGGATTGTGTTCCTTCTGCAGTTCCAGCAGCTTCAAGGATGCTCCCACAATCCGAAGAGGATGGGAGAAACCAGTCTACTTGGGGGACGAAGAGCTTGGCAGGGCTTGAGTAGCAGTTTCTAGTGACTTTGAAGAATGGAGGAAGAACAGAGGGGTGCCATATCCACCCGCTCTATCCCCCATGCGATCAGTAAATACAGAACTACGAACCCGAGTAGACGCCTTGACCCAAAGGATAGAAATTATGGGAGCCCAATTGAGGGGCCTTGAGGAGAAGGAACAAGAATCTATCCTTACCATTGATGGTCTGCAAAGGCAGTGCAAGAAGAAGGACCAAGAGATAGAGCGTCTCAAGGACCAGTGTGCTGACTCCAACAAAGAGGTTGCCCGAGCATCTAAAGTTGCTAGAGCAAGCTCGGATAATCAAATCTAGGAAATGACGGCCAAATTAGCACACCTTGAGGCCAAATTTGCAAAGTAGGCACAAGCGACCAAGATGATGCAACAAGACCTCGAAAGGACTCGGTCTGAAGCACAACGAAAGAGGGAAGTTGCCCAAAGACTTAATAGAGACTTGGCCCAGCTACGATGCAAGGAGAGAGACAGATTAGCTCAATACAGCCAAGTACTGCAAGAAAGAGATCGAGCCCTTGAGAAACTTGATAACTTGCAGGCCTTGGTCGTCCATCAAGAGGCAAAGATAGAAGAGGCTCGTAAATACAGTGAAGATATGAGCCAGGCAGTCCATCGCAAGTCTGAAGCACTTACTCGCCATGTACGGGAAGTCGAAGGGGAATTACATAGAAACCAGAGCCCGCCTGTGGGTTTCTTTAGGCTTTTCCGTTTCTGCCAAAATGTACTTCGTAGCATGGCCTAAGGGAATGTACACTTTTTCTGGATAAATAGAATCACATTTTGTTTATCTATGCAACTGTTTATTGCATTCATCTCGCATTCATTCACATATCTCTCCTTGCTTTAAAATTAATAAGATAATAAAAAAGAAAAGGTTAACTGATGTGCTTTCGTAAATCAGAAGAATGGAAAGGAAACCACTCATCATTAGTCTTTCCTCAACGGTGGAGCCACCCATGACGGACAATAAACCTCAACCACTGGTTATCGTGACCAACGGAGAAGAGGGGGTTAGGACACCGCTAAGACTATTTATGCCTCGTCCTTTCCCCTACGAATCGAATAAAGTTGTACCATGGAAATACGCAGTAAACGAAGATGTTTCCAATATAACCGGTATCGGGGGCATGACAAGGAGCAGGCGAATATACTCTCCCAAGAATTCACAAGAAGACGCCCCCAAAAATAAAGGAAAAAATAAAGAATCTGAAGAAGAAAACAAAGAAGAATCCAAGGAGGAAGCAGACGAATTACTCCAGTTCATAAAACAAAGTGAATACTCCATCATAGACCAACTCAACCGCACACCCGCGAAGATAACTTTGTTGTCTTTGATACTGAGTTCGGAACCGCACCGAAACGCATTATTGAATGTCTTGAACGAAGCCTACGTGTCACACACCATATCCCAAGACAAGTTTGAAGGAATCATTGGGAACATCACAGCCAGTGATCATCTTGCCTTCACCGATGAAGAACTCCCCCTGGAGGGTCAAGCCATAACAAGCCTTTACACATATCCGTCAAGTGTAGAGAATACATCATCGCCAAAGTCCTGGTGGATAATGGGTCATCCCTGAACGTCATGCCTAGGTGCACGCTTGACAAATTGGCAATTCAAGGAGCCCATATGCGTCCAAGCAACACCGTCGTTCGAGCCTTCAACGGATCAAAACGTGAGGTAGTAGGAGAAATCAATCTACCAATCCGGGTAGGTCCCACTTTTTTCAACGTGGACTTCCATGTGATGGATATCACTCCTACTTACAGTTGCCTCCTCGGCAGACCTTGGATTCATGACGCCAAAGCAATCCCATCAACGCTCCACCAAAGGATCAAATTCGTGGTAGGTGACAAACTGGTCACAGTTCAAGCCGAAGATGACATCTTGATCAGCAAGCCGTCTACCCTACCCTATGTGGATGCAACAGAAGAGGCCCTCGAAACATCCTTTCAAGAGTTGGAGATTGCCAATGTTGAAAGACTTCCCAACAACGTGAGGGTGGCACATATGATGACAAAGTACGGATACCGCCCAGGCTAGGGACTCGGTGCGAATTCCCAAAGAATAAGGGAGCCACCAGATTTCAAGGACAATCCTTTGAAACGCGGTCTAGGGTACGACCCTAATACAAGAAGAAAGGGAAGGTCTCCCCTCCACCCATTGAATCAGATCTTCCGAAGCGAAGGGATACAGGCGTCAAGAGCAACTTTAGTCATTAGGTGTTCTTCTTCCATTTTTTAAAGGAATGTAAACCCAATGACTATTAGAGATTACTCCCCGGGGCCAGCCCAACCCCCGGGCATTTTCAGGGCACATATTACCCTTTTAATCATACAAGAATATATTTCTTACTATCTGCTTCTTTTCTTACTATTCATATTTGTACCTCATTAATAACCATGCTTAAGCAAACGTTTCTAAAAGGCGTCTAAAAATTTGAAAGCGCACCGTCAGTAAAGAAACAAATTGAACTATCACTGATTGATTAGGAACACAAGTAAGGTTTTACCCCATCATAGTGAAACCGTGTTTTGCCAACGTTGCGAAAATAATAAGAGAGCCCATAAAAGCCAAAGGCCAAAAAGAAAGGGCACCTAACCCGGTAGGAAACCCACAAAAGGGGGCTACGCAAAAGTTAGGGTCAACCCACTAGGAAACCCGAATAATAATAAAAGGGTAGCCTAGGCAAAAGATAGGGTTACAAAGCAAGGTCCATTAAAGTTTCTAAAGCATAATAAAAAGAAACCCCGACAAAAGTTAGGACGAAATGCGACATCCTAGATTGAAAACCCGAAGGGCGGTCTAGGAACGACAATCAGTCTTAATAAGCGCCGCAAAGCTCACCAAGTAAAGACGCAACCCTGCAAACAAACGTTTGTTTAAGTTAAGCCTAAATAGTTTGACTAACCCTGGCTAGCCATGCTTACAAATACCATTGGTTCTAAGAAATCCACTCTAAAAACACAAACCTTTGATTTAATCATCCTCTTCCTTCTTTTCTCTTAACCCTTATCACTATGATATTCTAGCGATTAACTAGGTAATGTGGAAACATAGTAATCAATAGGAGGATTGAAATTCCAAAAAAAGGGAGAAGCACACTAGTATGACGAAATAGCTCTTTAACATGATCATTCTTCGGTTGAGGCAAATCCAAAACGGCAGAAATGGTACAACTGAAGGTAGCACCAGAAGAATCTCACCGTCAGGAGTACATCAGTTAACTTTTCTGAAAGTAATTAACTGAAATAGCATTATAAATTGCATATCATAAACATTACATGCATAGATGTTGATGAACAAGGTCCTATTTCCTTCAAAAAAAAAAAAAAAGAGCAGATGGTCGTCCGTCTAAGGCAGATGGTTGTCCAGAAGTGGCCGTTGGGACCAGATGGCCGTCCACTTTGAGCAGATGGCCGTCCATAGGTTTTCGTTGGGGGCAGACGACCGTCCACCTTAGCCAGACGGCCGTCCATGGGCGACCGTTAGGGGCAAATGGCCGTCCACTTAGAGCAGACGGGCGTCCGCCCCTGTTTTTTTTTTTTTTTGCTTTGCCTATAAATTTAGGTGCCCCAAATGCCTCATGGCACCTCATTCTTGCATTCTCCCTTCCTCCTACACCTCTCATTTGCATATTTTGAGTGTTCTTTGTTGAGTAATGGATCGTGGAGAGTCGTCTACACGTCGGAAGCGCTCCCGGGGACCCATAAGGAGCATTCCCCATCCTCAGGTTCCCACTCAACTAACCGAGCAGCACCAGGCTAGGTTTGCCAATATCAGCCAGTATGCCTGGCACCCTATGCTCTGGTTGGACTTCAGCATCCTAACCATGTTTGGTTGGGATCAGGATGTAAGGAGATACATCCAAGGTATAGGGTGGGACTTTCTGCTCAAAGATCCACCTACCCGCATCCACCGCACGGCCACACTGGAATTCCTTGCTTCAGTCACACTCATAGACCTACCATCTATGAGCCTCGGGCTTCCGCCTGTCCCAGCAGTCACCTATTGGATGAATGGAGGTTACCGGACCAACGTCATAGATGACTTCAACGTCCTCATGGGGTTCCACCAGCCCGCAGAGATCCAGACACCGGAATATAGGGGGGCATTCTGCGAAAGGCCAGCTACCCTCACCACCAGTCAAATATGGGAGGAGGTCACCAGCTCCCAGCATGTTCCCACCAATCCAAAGGGGACCGCCTTCCTCCCACCTCTCCGCATCTGTCATAAGTTACTAGCTGTCGCCGCCGTCCGTTCCGACGTCCAGGGACATCTCGAACGTTAATGCGAGCGGTCGCGAAAAGATGGTTGAGACTCGCATTTTTTGTTAAAAATATGTTCATTGCTTCCGAGGTGCTCAACGTTGAACTATCCTCTAATAGAAGCAAGGTTTCGAAAAGGGTTCTTTTGGAGTCGCCACCAATGTGTTGACCATAAACATTGGAAAAGGAGAAAAAGGCATTGATTTTAATAAAAACCAAACTTGGCCATTTTAACCAGAGTCGGGCAAGGGAGTTAGTTACGTGTGGGGAAGGTATTAGCACCCCACAACGCCCCTTTCGGGTTCCCTATGACGGATTAATTCATTTAAGTAAAGATTACAAGAAATTACGCTATTACCCTATTTTATTCGTACAGTATTTAAATATGGCTATCTACATGGTTTTATCTACATTGCATATAGAAAGCAGTAAATAAAGCAATAAAAGGGAAGAGAATTGAGAAGAACCTCCGAAGCAAGCTTTATATTATAAGTCTTTTATACAAAGGACGCTTTGCGGCAATCCTTCACTCTACAACGACTCTCCTCTCGAATAAACTCGACTTGACTAAAATTTTCTAGAAGAATCGAATGCCGGAATACAAATTCCTTAACTGATTGTTACCTATTAAAGGCAATCAGAGAGATCATTCGAAGGAGGGAGAGAAGAAGACAAGTCTTGGAGTTGTCTGGGGTGTGGAGAATGACAAATGAGGCTCCTATTTATAGATTTCGCTACCTGGAAATCTGGGACGGCCGTCTGGGTTGGGACGGTCTTCCCAACTGCGTGTTTTGCACTGGGCGAAGTTGGGGGGAGAGTGGGACGGCCAGTTTGGGTTGGGACGGGCGTCCCACTTGAATTTTGGGGCTTGGGACGTGCGTCCCAAAGGTGAGACGTGCGTCTCACTTGTCTTTTGATGTTTGGGACGGCTGGCCCAAGTTTGGGATGGCTGTCCCAACCTGTCTTGGCCTGTTTTCGCATTCTGGGACCCCAGGGAAACTTTCCTTTCCTTTTTCGGACGTAGATTGATGTCGATAGATGTTCGTTGAAGCTTTATCTTCATATAGGTAGTCTTCTTGGCCTTTATTAAGATTTCGGGCGAGCTTTATCTTCGTGTAGGAAGTCTCCTTAGTCTTTATTGTGTGGATGGGTGAACACCGTCTTGTTGCGGGAGGTCTTTCTCAGTTTTTGATATGAAGCCGGGTGACTTTATTTTCGTGTGAAGTTTCCCTAGCCTTTATTTTGAGAGGCCGGGCAAAATTAGGGGTCTATAGCTGCCCCCCCTTCACCTGCCTAAATAATTTGTTGGTTTTAATATACTGACAAAATTATTCGGTAGGGGAAGGAGTTAACCCTTTTGCCCGGTTATCCTTCGGATGCTGCTTCTTTGCTGATCCTTCGGATGATAAATATTTTGATAGGTACCAACCCCTATCTGGTTTGAGCCTCCTTTTATAAAGCTCTGGTGAGTACTTACCCTCACCCGGTATAAGTCTGTATTTTACTAGACTTTTGTGGGTACCTACCCCCACTAGGTATGAACCTTGTTCTACAAGGTTTTGGTGAGTACCTACCCTCACCTGGTATGAGTTCGCATTTTGCTAAACTCTTGTGGGTACTTACTTTCGAGGTGCTCAATCACTGAACTATCCTCTAATAGAAGCAAGTCTTTGCACCCGTTTTTAGTAATGCTTCTGGTGAGTAATTTTACTTTACCCGATGCATTTTGCTAAGTTTTGATAAGTATCTACCCTCATCTGGTACAAAACCTTATTTTTAAGGTTCTGGTGGGTACCTACCCCCACCCGGTACGAATCTGCATTTTTGCTAGATTCTGATGAGTACTTACCCTCATCTGGTACAAACCTTATTTTTAAGGTTTTGGTGGGTACCTACCCCCACCCGGTACGAATCTGCATTTTTGCTAGATTTTGATGAGTACTTACCCTCATCCGGTACAAACCTTATTTTTAAGGTTTTGGTGGGTACCTACCCCCACCCGGTACGAATCTGCATTTTTGCTAGATTCTGATGAGTACTTACCCTCATCCGGTCTGAGCCCCGTTCTGCAAGGTTCTGATGGGTACCTACCCCCACCCGGTTCGAATCTCGTTCTGCAAGATTCTGATGGGTACCTACCCCCACCCGGTCCGAATCTCGTTCCGCAAGATTCCGATGGGTACCTACCCCCACCCGGTCCGAATCTCGTTCTGCAAGATTCCGATGGGTACCTACCCCCACCCGGTCCGAATCTCGTTCGCAAGATTCGATGGGTACCTACCCCCACCCGGTCCGAATCTCGTTCTGCAAGATTCCGATGGGTACCTACCCCCACCCGGTCCGAACCCCGTTCGCAAGGTTCTGATGGGTACCTACCCCACCCGATCCGAATCTCGCTCCGCAAGATTCTCGATGGGTACCTACCCCCACCCAGTCCGAATCTCGTTCTGCAAGATTCTGATGGGTACCTACCCCCACCCGGTCCGAACCCCGTTCTGCAAGGTTCTCAGGATGCACTTTTTGGTAGTTAATCCTGTGATTATCTGTTTTTGGAGATGTGTTAGCGGCTTACTTGTTTATGATTATGCGCCTATTCCATGGGGAATAATTTGTTTTGATTTTTTTAGTCATCCGGTTTTTGTCGGGGATTCTTTGTTTTTGGCTTTTTTCTTTTAGCCATTCGGTTTTGACCGGGGATTCTTGTTGATTGCCTCTTTTTAGGCGGGAATCCTCTGGGGATTTTGAATTCTCTTCTTGATTGTGCCTCTTGATTAGGCGAAGATTCATTTGGGGATTTTGTTGTGCCTCTTGATTAGGCGAATGCTTCAATAGTGGTGAAGACTTTGAGGGTTTGGATTACCTCTTGCATAGGTTGATTTCCCATTTCTTGGGGATATTAGTTTTTTGCTTGCTTGTTGCAAGTGAAGGCTTTGTGCTTCGCTATGGATATCCGTCTTTGGGCGTTATGAGCGATTAACTCCCTGTGGATATAATTTTGTAGTTTGCCTTTGTCGTAGGCTCACTGGGGTAGTTTTCTTGTTGATGATCCACTGGGGAATTAATTTCATTCCGGAGATCTGTCTTGAATTGTCCCTCTAGGGAGAAATGGAGTTTTTCGACTCCTTATTGGTGCTGTTGTTTGAGCTGGTTTTGCCTAAGCTCTTATTTTGCTGGGGAATGGGTTTTTACCTTTTTCTCGCGATTTCTCTTTTTTTGCGATTTGGTTTTTTGCATGTTTGCTCTTTTTATGCACATTGGCTTCTTCTTTGAATGAAAAGATATCTTTTTCTTTTTTCTTTTCGGTGATCCCTAGGGAATTTTCCTTTATTTCTTGGGGATCCAACTTTGATGATGGAGTCTTGGCTCTTGGCTTTGTGAAGTTTTTTTATTGATCGGGGGTGAAGATTTTTCTTATTTTCCTCTTTGTGGAGATTTTTCTTGATATGCTCTGTTTAGAGACCTTTATTTGGCCTTTTTTCTATAGTTGCCTCTGTTGCGGATGAAAATTTTTCTTTCTTTTCTTTTTGTTGCCCCCCGGTGATATAGAGAGCTTGACTTCGTATGATGGGCTCTCGTGTAGCCCTTGTTCTCTGTTGGGGAATGAAGTGGAGATCCTTATATGAGTGTGCTTGATGACTCATGTGGTAATGAAGCTGAGTCACGAAGTAGTCTTTTCCATTTTGCCTTTGGAGTAGGCAAGGATCCTCTTGGGGATGGTCGAGCCTTTCCGTCGGCCTTTCTTCTTTGTTGATGTCTTTTCTGGGTGGAAGGATGCTGATTGCAGCTCCAAGTGATTTATGTTTGATGACTCGTGTGGTGGTGTTAAGTCAGGGAGTATTTTTCTGCCTTTGAATAGGCAAGGATCCTCTTGAGGATGATCAAGCATTTTCCATTGGCTTTTCCTCTCCTTCTTTTATTGGTGTAGAAGGTTGATGGTTGGAACTAGTTTCCTTGAAGCTCCTTATTCTGCTGAAGATAATTTTGATTTTGCCTTTTTCTAGCGCGATTTAATTTTATCGCGAATTTTTGAAATCCGGCTTTTTAGTATATCATGTGTGCCTTTTATTTTATAGTTTTTGTACACATGGGCTTTTGAAATATGAAACAGAAATAAATACTTTTATTTATTACTGCTTTTTGTTTGATACATTCAAGCATTTTTCAAAATACTAAAAATTATAAAAAGACTCTTCCTAATCATCTGCCTCTAGACTGGAGTGGGAGGACGGTACTGGTGAAGGGAAGCGGCGGAGTAGGCGGCGTTGGAACCTCGTCTGATTCTGGACCAAGCTTTTTATCTGGCGGTCCGTCCTATCTTGCCTAACGATCAACCGACCGAACTGCCGGCGTATGAACTGGAACTCTCCTTCCATGTATGCATGCTCCTCGTTCAGTGCGTCGGTGACAGCCGGGAAGTCCGGATCGCGTGGCTCGCTGCCGGGATTCGGAGGTAGTAGGGATGTCTTGCGGCGTATCGAAGTCACGCATATCCCATGAAATTGAGATGATAGGGTTCAAGATGAACCCTATCCCTTGCCTGCTGAGGATGTTCATGTGTGTCAGCACTCCTCTGTTGATCGGCTCTGGTTGGAGTTCAGCTGGGAGATCTTTTCCATCAGTGCATCCCCAATACTCAGCCAAAGGGGTAAGGAGGGGAGCCACCATGATAGCTCCTGCTGGTCCCCGAGTACCGCATTCCTTTATGGCCTTTAGGAATGTGTATCCCGGGTTGCACTTATGCCCTTGGTGCATACAGAGACGATAAAAAGGTCGACCAGCGTTACCTTCCCTCGGCTTTCCTTACGGCTGTGTAGGGTCCCGACGAGCGCTTTATGGCATATGCAGAGCGGAGGAGAAAAGGATGCTCCCTTCAAGTGTGTTGGCAGGTTGTGAGCTCCAGTGATCTCTTTCCACATGCTAGTGGTGGTGAGAATAGCAAGTTTTTCCAGATATGCGGACCGATATTCTGGTGTTCTTGTATCTGCTCGTTGGCAGAAACCCATTATGACATTAAAGTCATCCAGAACAGTGGTCCGGTAGGATCCCTCCATCCAGTAGGAGACAGCTTGAGTTGGTGGTACTCCGGGAGTTGCGGATGGCATTTCCATCATGTTGACAGAGGCAAGAAATTCCATTGTGGCAGTGCGGTGGATCCGAGTAGGTGGCTCACTGAGCGTAAAGTCCCATCCTATGTTGTGGATGAACTTTCTCGACATCTTGCTCCCACCGAATGTAGCTAAGATTTCAAAATCCAGATGCAAAGCATAGGATACCGTGCAAATTGTTGGACATTTGCCGGCCGTTGTTGATGTGCCTCTCGCTAGCAACATGCTGGTGACAGGAGTTCTTCTAGCAGCAGTCCTGGTGCGCTTTCTCCTAGATGAGGATTCTCGACGTTCCATTGTGAGCTCTACTCTCTTAGGGATGCTAAAAGTGTATAGAGAAGGAGGAAAAGCAAGATAGGAAGCTTGGACTGAAGTGCTAGAGCCAAAACCTGCGCCCCACCTATATAGGCCGCGCATGGAGGTTTGGGACGGCCGTCTCAACTAAAAAAATTGCACACAGGCCAACCCCCATCTGAGACGTGCATCCCAACTGAATTTGGGCACTTGGGACGGCCGTCTGGACTTTGGGACGACCGTCTCAAGCTTCTTATGCTGATTTTTGTTTTTTTTTTTTAGTTAATTTTCGTGTTTTTTGATGAAACTGAAGATAGGATTCCCTTCATTTATGCTTTAATGCATGTAATGCTTCATGATATGCATCCTATGATCTATTTCAGTTAATATTTCGAAAGTTTTAATTGATGTGCTTTGACTCCGGGCACATTCTCGCTGTTGTGCCTTTACGTCATCTTGTTTCTTGATCAACAAGCTAAACTGTATTGATTTGCCGTCTTGGAATTTTCTTTGCTATGGCCGAAGAATTATCTTTTGTCCGTAGGGCAACTGCCATATCAATGCCCTCCTTCCTTTCCTTAGGGATTTCGACCTTCCTATTGATCACTATGTTACCACATTCACCTTTATTACTTGAATGCTTTATAGTGAAATGGTCAAGAGAAGGGAAAGAAAAGGATTTACAACAAAGGCTTGTGTTTTAGAGGGATATTTTTTATAATAGAGGTTTTTGTAAGAATGGCTAGCCAAGGTTGGTCGGTGTTTAGGCTAGTTTAGATAAACGTTTCATTCTTATGATGTGGCGTCGTTGTTTACTGATTTATGGTGCCTTTTTTGCGATTGACTAACTTCCCTAGGCCGCCCTTTCAGGTTTTCAGTCTAGGATGTTGTGCTCATGTCCTAACTTTTGTCTAGGTTTCCCTTTTTTGTATTTATTTTTAAGGAATACCTAGCAAACTTTTAATAACCCTAACTTTTGCCCAGGCTACCCTTTATTATTGTTCGGGTCTCCTGCCGGGTTTACCCTAACTTTTGTGCAGCCCCCTTTGTGGGTTTCCTGCCGGGTATTTTGCCCTTTTATTTTCTTGTCTCGGCCTTTGGCCTCGACGGGCTTTTCTTTTATATGCATATACATTTTTTTTTGCACAACATTGTCGAAACTTGATTTTGTCAAGATAGATTTTATTTGTGTTTCTAGTTAATCAATCATTTTTTACTTTACTTTGCGGCGCTTTAATTATTCTGACGCATTTGAAACAAAACGTTTTATCTAAACCTTGTTTATTAAAATGGGGTATATATACATTTAGCAAGAGAAGAAGTAGATAGTAAGAATAGCATTCTTTTGTAATTTCAGGGAAATGTGTGCCCTAAAGATGCTCAGGGGCCGGGCATACCCCGAGAAGTGATCTCTAATAGTCACTAGGTTTACATCCCTTAGAATCAGAAGAAGGACACCTAATGACTAACGCTACCCTTTGCGCTAATACCCCTTCTTTTCGGAATACCATCTTCGAGAGGTAAGACTTCCCTATTTTTCGTATGATTTGATCTTTTGTGGGGTCGTACCCTAAACCATACTTTAGCGGATTATCCTTGAAATCTGGTGGCTCTCTTATCCCTTGAGCATTCTTTTCGAGCCCCTGTCCTGGGCGATATCCATATTTTTTCATCATATGGGCCACCTTCATATTACCAGGGAGTCTTTCTATGTTGGCAATTTCGAGCGCTTGAAAAGATGTTTCAAAAGCCTCTTCAGCCGCATCCACATATGGTTGGACAGACGGTTTGCTTATTAGAAAGTCTTCTTCAGCTTGAATTGTGACGAGTTTATCATTTATCACAAACTTGACTTTCTGGTGGAGCGTTGAAGGTATTGCCTTAGCGCTATGAATCCAAGGTCTACCAAGGAGACAACTGTATGTTGGCATGATATCCATCACGTGGAAGTCTATGTTGAAAATAGTAGGTCCAATTTGGATAGGTAGACTAATCTCTCCTACTACTTCACGTCTTGATCCGTCAAAGGCTCGAACAACTATATTACTCGGGCGCATGTGGGTTCCTTGCACTGTTATCTTGTCGAGTGTACTTTTAGGCATAACATTTAAGGATGACCCATTATCTACAAGAACTTTGGAAATGAGATATTCCTTGCATTTGACAGAAATATGCAAGGGCTTATTATGATTGGACCCTTCAATAGGGAGTTCTTCATTAGTGAAGGTAAGGTGATTATTGGCTGTAATATTACCAATAATTCCTTCAAACTTGTCTTGGGATATTGCATGCGGAACGAATGATTCATTCAAAGCCTTTAACAATGCGTTTCGATGCGGTTCCGAACTCATGATGAGTGATAACAAAGTTATCTTTGCTGGAGTATGATTGAGTTGATCGATGATAGAGTACTCACTTTGTCTTATGTATTGGAGTAACTCATTTGTCTCCTCCTTGGATTCCTTTTCTTCTTCGGCCTTATTTTTTGCCTTCTCTTTAGGAGTATTTTCTTGTAATTCCTTGGGAGAGTATATTCTTCCGCTTCGAGTCATACCCCCAATACCGGCTATGTTGGAGATATCTTGATCAACTGGCAATTCTTCTGAGTATCTCCAAGGTACAACTTTATTTGATGAATAAGGGAAAGGACGCGGCACGAATAAACGTAAAGGTGTTATTGCTTCTTCCCTTTTATCGATTGGAATGATTAACGGTCTTGTTTGTTATTATCTTCGGGTTTATCGACCGTCGTAGAGATTTTGATGACGAAAGGCTTCTTTTCCATTTTTCTGATTTGTGGAAAGCACATCAGTTAATCCTTTCTTTTTATTATTTTTATTATTAAAACGAGGAGGGATATGTGAATGTATGCAACTTATGAATGCAATAGACAATTTAAGGAGAAAAAAAATCCTTTTATTAGAAAGTGTATATCCTTTTATACAATGCTTTGAAGCAAGTGTTGACAAAAGCGAAAAAGCTTGAAGAATCCTATAGGTAAATTAGGATTTCTTCGTAATTCGTCTTCAGCTGTTATCACGTGATTTCGAGCGTCTTGATTTGCTCGAGATCGCTCCGGCTCATATCTTCACTATATCGACGAGCCTCTTTTATCTTTTCTCCCTGATGAACGATCAAGGCATGCTGCTGATCAGACCTCTTTATTATTCGGTCTCTTTCAAGAAGTAATTGACCATACTGAGATAATCCATCTTTTTCTTTCTCATGTAGCTCCTCTAGGTCTACTCTGTATTTTTCAGCGGTTTTCCACCACTTTTGTGCTTTTGACCGAGTATTTGCTAGGTCATCCTGTATTAACTTGATCGTTCTTGCCTGTTCTGCAAGCATGCTCTCAAGATGTGCTATTTCGTCATTCATGTCCCGGAACAGACTATCTTGCTCAAGTCTCGGAATCTTCAATGCTTGTTTAGTCTCTTCCTGATAATCAGCACAATCATTCTTAAGACGCTCTATTTCGTGGTCCTTCTTTCTACATTGCCTTTTTAGACCATCTATCATAAGGGTTGATTCTTGCTCTTTTTCTTCAAAAGCCCTTAGCTGAGTTTCCATGACTTCAACCCTCTTGTTTAAGGCATTGACCTGCAATTGTAGCTCTTCACTGACTAACGTTGTAGTGAATGCAGCAGATGGTTGGGGTATCCCTCTATTTTTCCTCCATTCTTCATATTCATAGGATGTAGATACCTGAACCTTTCCGAGTTCTTTATCTCCCATATAGACTGGTCTTTCCCATGCTTTCCGGACAGCGGATACTTCTTCAAAGCTATGGGAATAATGGCATAGACTCAGCCCTTTGAGCTCTTCCTGAATTGGCGCGGTTTGGGTTCTCATAAGTTGTTTCATAGCCATCTTAGGAGAGTAGGCTATACAACCTCTGAGACCTAGAAGTGGTATGCTCAGGTAATCTCCGCATCGTATGAGAATATAACCGGGTCGGAACCAAGGGCAAACCCATGATACGTGCTCTATGTTCCAGCTTTCTAACTCGGTCTTCCACTCTAAAGCTTGACGATGTTGAAGAGGGATTTTTGAAAAACTCCTTAGAGGATCAGGAAATACGCCCATGTGGCTTGAAGCGTAGAAGTGAGTGACGCCCCATACGTATAGCAATGAAGTGCAGCATCTAAGTGTTTTCCCCTGTTTCTGTCGGCAGAAGTTTATGGAAAGCAGGGTGTCAGCGAGGATTGCAGGTATAGGACTCTTTGAGTACACATCCCAGGCAAAAAATGCATCTATTGCAGCATGATCCACAATGTTCACATGAAATGGGAATAATATGATTCCAAACATTGCCAATGCTAGAGTTTTGTTGAATGTAGACCAATCTTTCTTTTCAGCCAGAGAAACTAAGTGGTCTTCTATTACAGCCATTTTCCAACCTCTGTGTCGCCGCCGTCCGTTCCGACGTCCTGGGACATCTCGAAGGTTTATGCGAGCGGTCGCGAAAAGATGGTTGAGACTCGCGTTTTTTGTTTAAAGTGTGTTCATTGCTTCCGAGCCGCTCAACGCTGAACTATCCTCTAATAGAAGCAAGGTTTTCAAAAAGGGTTCTTCTGGAGTCGCCACCAATGTTTTGACCATAAACATTGGAAAAGGAGTAAAAGGCATTGATTTTAATAAAAACCAAACTTGGCCATTATAACCAGAGTCGGGTAAGGGAGTTAGTTACGTGTGGGGAAGGTATTAGCACCCCACAACGCCCCTTTCGGGTTCCCTATGACGGATTAATTCATTTAAGTTAAGATTACAAGAAATTATGCGATTACCCTTATTTTATTCGTATAATAAATATGGCTATCTACATGATTTTATTTACATTTTATGAAGCAATAAATAAAGTAGTAAAGGAGAAGAGATTTGAGAAGAACCTCCGTAGCAAGCTTTATATATCAACTCTGTTACAATAAGGACGCGTTTCGGCAGTCCCTCGCTCTACAACAACTTTCCTCACGACAAAACTCGACTCGACTAAAAACTTTCTAGAAGAATCGAATGCCGGAATCTAGTTCCTTAACTGATTGTTACCTATATAAGGCAATCAGAAAGATCATTCGAGAGAGGGAGAGAAGTAGACAAGTCTTCTGAGTTGTCTGGGGTGTGGAACAGTGGCAAATGAGCTTCCAATTTATAGTTTTCGCTGCCTGCACCCTTGGGACGCGCGTCTGGAGTGGGACGGCCGTCTGGGTTGGGATGGCCGTCCCAAATGCACCATTTGCACTGACTGAGACCACCTGGGGAGCTGGGACTGGCAGTCCCATTTGGGACGGCCGTCCCACTTGGCCGGGGAAGGTTGGGACGGCCGTCTCGACCTTGGGACGGCCGTCTCGACCTGTTTTGGCCAGCTTTCGTGTTCTGGGACCCCCGGGAAGCTTTCCTTTGTGTAATCGGACGTCATTTGATGCCGATAAACGTCCGTTGAAGCTTTATCTTCATATAGGAAGTCTTCTTGGCCTTTTATAGAGATGGCAGACAAGCCTTGTCTTTGTTGTAGGAAGTCTTTTTAGCCTTTATTGAGACCGTCTGAACTCCGAGTTTGTTGTAGGAGGTCTCCTTGGTTTTTATTATTAAGAAGCCGGGCAAACTTTATCTTCTTGTGAAGTTTCCCTAGCTTTTATTGAGAGGTCGGGCAAAATTAGGGGTCTACAACTGCCCCCCCTTCACCTGCCTAGCTAATTTGTTGGCTTGATATGTCAACAAAATTAGTTGGTAGGGGAAGGAGTTAACCCTTTTGCCCGGTCATCCTTCGGATGCTGCCCCTTGCTGATCCTCCGGATGATAAATATTTTGATAGGTACCAACCCCTATCTGGTTTGAGTCTTATTTTGTAAGGCTCTGGTGAGTACTTACCCTCACCCGGTATGAGTCTGCATTTTGCTGGACTCTTGTGGGTACCTACCCCCACTAGGTATAAACCTTGTTTTACAAGGCTTTGGTGAGTACCTACCCTCACCCGGTATGAGTTCGCATTTTGCTAAACTCTTGTGGGTACTTACTCCCAAGGTGCTCAACACTGAACTATCCTCTAATAGGAGTAAGGTCTTTGCAACCCATTTTTGTAATGCTTAGGTGAGTATTTTACTCCACCTAATGCATTCTGCTAAGTTTTTGATGAGTACTTATCCCCATCTGGTACAAACCTTATTTTATAAGGTTTTGGTGGGTACCTACCCCCACCTGGTACGAATCTGTATTTTGACAGATTCTGATGAGTACCTACCCTCATCCGGTATAAACCTCATTTTATAAGGTTTTTGGTGGGTACCTACCCCCACCTGGTCCGAATCTGTATTTTGACAGATTCTGATGGGTACCTACCCCCACCTGGTCCGAATCTGCATCTCGACAGACTCTAATGGTTTTTACACCCCCACTTGGTGCGAATCTGCATCTTGACAGACTCTTGTGGGTACCTAACCCCACCTGGTACGAATCTGCATCTTGACAGACTCTAGTGGTTTTTACACCCCCACTGGGTGAGAACCTGCATCTTGACTAGGCTCTAGTGGATTTTACACCTCCACTGGGTGCGAACCTGCATCTTGACAAGGCTCTAGTGGTTTTTACACCCCCACTGGGTGCGAACCTGCATCTTGACAAGGTTCTAGTGGTTTTTACACCCGCACTGGGTGACTAGGCTCTAGTGGTTTTTACACCCCCACTGGGTGTGAACCTGCATCTTGACAAGGCTCTACTGGTTTTTACACCCCCACTGGGTGCGAACCTGCATCTTGACTAGGTTCTAATGGTTTTTACACCCCCACTGGGTGCGAACCTGCATCTTGACAAGGTTCTAGTGGTTTTTACACCCCCACTGGGTGCGAACCTGCATCTTGACTAGGCTCTAGTGGATTTTACACCCCCACTGGGTGCGAACCTGCATCTTGACTAGGCTCTAGTGGTTTTTACACCCCCACTGGGTGCGAACCTGCATCTTGACAAGGCTCTAGTGGTTTTTACACCCCCATTGGGTGCGAACCTGCATCTTGACAAGGTTCTAGTGGTTTTTACACCCTCACTGAGTGCGAACCTGCATCTTGACAAGGCTCTTCTCATTCAATCTTTTGATTGATGAGTTCATACCCTTAACGGGCTTTTGGAGAATTGTCGGCGGCGTACTGTCTTTGATCATGCGCCTATTCCTTGGGGAATGATTTGATTTTGACTTTTTGACTTTTCTGCTAGTCATCCGGTTTTACCGGGGATTTCATTGTTTTGGCTTTTTCTTTTAGCCATCCAGCTTTTGCCAGGGTTTCTTTGTTTTGGCTTTTCTTGTTTAGCCATCCGGCTTTTGCCAGGGTTTCTTTGTTTTGGCTTTTCTTGTTTAGCCATCCGGCTTGGCCGGGAATTTCATTGTTTTGGCTTTTTCTTTTAGCCATCCGGTCTTGGCCGGGGATTCTTTTCTTTTGGCTTTTCTTGTTTAGCCATCCGACTTTGCCGGGGATTCTTTTGCTTTTGGCTTTTTTGTTTAGCCATCCGGTCTTGGCCGGGGGATTCTTTGTTTTTGGCTTTTCTTGTTTAGCCATCCGGCTTTGCCGGGGATTCTTTTGCTTTTGGCTTTTCTGCCATCCGGTCTTGGCCGGGGATTCTTGTTGATTGCCTCTTTTTAGGCAGTGATCCTCTGGGGATTTGTTGATTTTTTATTGTGCCTCTTGTTTTTAGGCAGGTGCTTCAGCAATGGTGAAGACTTTGTTGTTTTTTCGCCTCTGAATAGGCTGATGTTCTACTTGAGGATATTTGTTTCTTGATAATACCTCTGAGTAGGCAGATGCTTTTTGAAAGCTTTGTGCTTTGAACCTGTATTACCTCTTATAGGTTGATTTCCCATTTCTTGGGAATATCAATTTTTGCTTGCCTTAGGCAGAGGCTCTTGGGAGTGAAGGCTTTGCACTTCACTGGGGATATCCATATTGGGTGTTCCAGGTGGTTAACTCCCTGAGGATATGAATTTTGTAGTTTGCCTTTGCTGGTAGGCTCGCTGGGGATTTTTCTTTTTGGTGATCCACCAGAGATTTGGTTGTTTTCTGGGGATCTATTTTGAATTGCCCCCTAGAGAGGGATGGAGTTTTTGACTCCTTGTTGGATGTTGTTGTTTGAGCTGGCTTTGCTTATGCTCTTGCTCTTACTCCTGTTGGGGAATGGGTTTTTATTTTTTCCTCGCGATTTGAATTTCTTTTTTCGCGAGTTGGTTTTTACACATGTGCGCCTTTTTATGCACATTGGCTTTTTGGATGAAAAGATATCTTTTTTTTTCTTTTCTTTTTAGTGATCCCTGGGGAATTTTTCTTTTCTTGGGGGATCTAATCCTTGATTTGATTTTTTTATGATGGAGTCTTGGCTCCTGACTTTTGTGAAACTCTTTATTGAGCGTAATGAAGAAATTTTCTTCTTTTCTTTTTTTTGGATTCACCGAGGAGTTTGTCAACTTCCTGGGGATCTAATTTTGATGATGGAGTCTTGGCTCCTGGCTTTGTGAAGCTCTTATTTGAGCTGGAAGATGGAAATTTTCTTGTTTTCCTCTTTTTTGGGATTCACCGAGGAGTCTGTTGTTTCCTGGGGATCCAAATTTAATGATGGAGTCCTGGCTCCTGGCTTTGTGAAGCTCTTATTTGAGCTGGAAGATGGAAAAAATTTTGTTTTCCTCTTTTTATCTTTTTGTAGACTTTTCTTGATATACTCTTCTTGGAGATTTTTTTATTCGGCCTTTTTCGTTATGGCCTCTATTGGGGAATGAAAGTTTTTCTTTTCTTTCTTTTTGTTGCCCCTCGTCGATATGGAGGATTTGACTCCATATTTTCTTTGATGAACTCTTATGTAGTTCTTATTCTCCTTATTCTCCTTTGGGGAAGTGGCGGAGATTCTGGATGAGTTTGCTTGATGACTCATGTGGCGATGAAACTGAGTCGTGAGGTAATCTTTTTGTCTTGCCTCTGGATTAGACAAGGATCCTCTTGGGGATGATCAAGCCTTTCCGTTGGCTTTTTCATGTTGATGACTTCCTTTTTCTTGGATGGAAGGATGTAGATTGAGGCTTCAAATGACTGTAGTTGACGACTCATGTGATGATGATGCTGAGTCGTGGAGTAATTTTTGTGTTGCCTTTGGAGTAGGCAAGGATCCGCTTGGGGATTATCGAGCCTTTCCGTTGGCTTTTTTTCGATGTACCTTCTTTTATTGGTGTAGAAGGTTGGAGCTAGTTTTCTTGAAGCTCTTTATTCTGCTGGAATGGTTTTGATTTCACCTTTCGCGATTCTGATTTTTATTTAGAGGCTGGATTTTGGCGCCTTCTCTTTTTAATCACAAGCATGGAGACTATCCTCCTTATATGCATGTGTTTTATTCTTGTTTGAAGAAAATTATTTTTTCTTGATTTTGACAAAGTCGTATTATGCAACTACTTTATGTGTGGATGTCCTAAATGCAATCTCTTTGTTTATTCATTTTTTATGCATTTAGAAAGTAACTGGCCTTCTCCCGTTGGCTTCTTATGAATACGCCGATGGGCTCCTCCTTTATGACCATGATAATGGGCTCCTCTTTTATTCATCTCTTGGTTTTAGCCCTATCTTTTGCCTAGACCGCCCTTTACGGGTTTTCGATCTAGCGGGCTGCCTTAATTTTTGCCTAGAATATCTTAGGGGGCTTTTGCCTTATCTTTTGCCTAGATCATTCTTTTGGGGTTTCCGATCAGTTACCCTAGTTTTTACCTAAGAATATCCTAGTAGGCATTTATTCTTTCATTATTTTTATGCTTCCTCTTTTTAGATGCATGCTTGATCTTGGATTAAAAGTCTTTGCACATATTTATGATTTATCAATAAAGAGGCATTTCCATAATATTTGGTCAAGAGAAAGGAAATGAAAAGGAATTTTTATTGATAAATGAGCAAAAGTTTTATTTCTTTTATAGAAGGATTTCAAAAGGTATTTAGAAGAATGGGTGGTCAGGGTTGGCTATACTGTTCAGGCTTATACAGTCATGTCCATGATATCTGCCCCCTGGTTCTCCTAATTGTTTCAGTTGAGATGTCTGAGATCAGAGTGAAGACTATGCAGACTGCTCGCTTCTGGAAGAATGTTACTTTAGCCGCCTTTTCGGTTTTCGACTAAAGTAACCATTGCTCTTAGTTTCTTTTTTTTTGTTTACTTTTATTTTTTATCTCTTCTTTTTGCCTAGAACGTATCCTAGCGAGGAATATGGACCCTATCTTTTGCCCAGGAATGTCCTTTGCGGATTTTCATTCCTGACGGGTCTTGAGCGATGTCTTCAAGCATAATACTTCTTCACCGTACCAGAGTTGATTAGGTGTCGAAGTTCTTTTCCATCCATATTGATGAGGATAGGAGCCCTTTCCAAGAAAGCTCATTTGACCACAAAGGGTCCTTCATAGTTTGTTGCCCATTTTCCAATTTTGTTCTTCTGGGCCGAAAGCACATTATTTACCATTAAATTCCTCTTATGGTAAATATGAGGGTTGACCTTTTTCCGTAAGCCTTTTTTATTTTCCTTTGATAGGCTTGCTCACGACATATAACATTCAGCCATTTTTCTTCCATAAGGTTTAGCTGGTCATATCGGCTTTGAACCCATTCAGCTTCTGCTAATTTTTCTTCCATCATCATGTGCTTTTATCAATATGATTAGCTGTACCGATTTGCCGTCTCGGATCTTTGCTATAACCGAAGAGTAATTATTTTGAATGTAGAGCGATTGTCATGTCGATGCCCTTCTTCCTTTCCTTAGGGATTTCAATCTTCCTATTGATCACTATATTTCCACATTTCCCAGTCAATTACTTGAATGCTTTATTGTGAAATGGTCAAGAGAAGAGAAAGAAAAGGATTTACAACAAGGGCTTGTGTTTTAGAGGGATATTTTTTCTGTAATAGGGTTTTCTGTAAGAATGGCTAGCCAGGGTTGGTTTGTATTTAGGCTAGTTTAGATAAACGTTTCATTCTTATGATGTGGCGTCGTTGTTTACTGATTTGTGGCGCCTTTTTGGTTGATTGATTAACTTCCCTAGTCCGCCCTCTCGGGTTTTCAGCCTAGGATGTTATGCTTATGTCCTAACTTTTGTCTAGGTTTTCCTTTTTATTTTATTTTTGGAATACCTAGCGGACTTTTTGCAACCCTAACTTTTGCCCAGGCTACCCTTTATTATTGTTCGGGTCTCCTGCCGGGTTTACCCTAACTTTTGCGCAGCCCCCTTTATGGGTTTCCTGCCGGGTATTTTGCCCTTTTATTTTCTTGTCTTGGCCTTTGGCCTTGACGGGCATTGCTTTTTGTATGTGTATATATATATTTTTTTTTTGCACAACATTGTCGAAACTTGAATTTTATTGAGATAAATTTTATCCGTGTTTCTAGTTAATCAATAGTATATGACTTTGCTTTATGACACGTTACTTATTCTGACGCAATTTGGAATAAAACGTTTATCTAAACCTTGTTTATTAAAATGGGGTATAGATACATTTAGTAAGAAAAGAAGCAGATAGTAAGAATAGCGTTCTTTTGTAATTTCAGGGAAATGTGTGCCGAAAGATGCTCGGGGGTCGGGCATACCCCGAGGAGTGATCTCTAATAGTCATTAGGTTTACATCCCTTAGAATTAGAAGAAGGACACCTAATGACTAACGCTACCCTTTGCGCTAATACCCCTCCCTTTCGGAATATCGTCTTCGAGGGGTAAGACTTCCCTGTTTTCCGTATGGTTTGATCTTTTGTGGGGTCGTACCCTAAACCATACTTTAGAGGATTATCTTTGAAATCTGGTGGCTCTTTTATTCCTTGAGCATTCTTTCCGAGCCCCTGTCCTAGGCGATATCCATATCTTTTCATCATATGGGCCACCTTTGTATTACCAGGGAGTCTTTCTATATTTTCAAATGTCTTCTTCAGCCGCATCCATTTAAGGTATGGTAGACGGTTCGCTGATCCGAATGTAGTCTTTAACTTGAACCATGATCAATTTGTAGCCTACCACGAATTTGATTTTTCGGTGGAGCGTTGAAGAAACTGCCCTAGCACCGTGAATCCAAGGTTAATCTTCCCCTTGGATTCTTTTTTCTTTTCCTCTTCGATTTCTTTATTTTTTCTTTGTTTTTAGGAGCATTATCTTTATCTTGTAGCTTCTTGGATAAAAATTTTTTTTTACTTATCATCCTGCCCCCAATGTTGGCTATATTGGAGATATCTTCATTGACGTATAATTCTTTTGTGCATATCCATAGTACATCTTTATCCAATGTATAAGGGAAAGGACAAGGCATGAATAAGCGCAAAGGTGTTATTGCCTCTTCCCTGATATTATCAATTTGGGTGCTAATGTTTACTTCTTTCTTATTATCTCCTTGTCCCAAATTAATGGCCTCAGTTTTTTCTTATGGGGCTGTATCAATTAAGCTTCTTTTCTCCAACAGTCTTTGCATGTCCGGGGAAATGGTCCCCTCCTCACTGTCTGACTCAATCCATTCGCCTTTGGCTTTCAGATCCCGTAGAGAGTTTTCAATCACAGACATGACTGTATGGTTATGCTTTGTTTTAGATTTTATTCAATTATTTTGGAATGAGAGAGAAAAGAATGAGAAGCATATGAATATTATGAAAATGCCTCATTGTATTGATGAAAAAGAAATATTTACAAAGCCCGCTTTAATCAAAAATCTCGTGATCATGGGCGAGGATCACGAGAAATGCATCGGAAGCTTTTTGATATATTTTTCTTTTATTATAATTTTTTGTATTTATTTTTATTAGATGACAAAAATGATGAGCCCTAAATTGCTGATCTTCCTTAACCCATCCTTCATTCGAGCTTGGAAAGAGGCTGGTCATCTACTTTTGGAGTAGATGCATCAAAGGTAATCCACCCTGCATCTATTAGATTCTGGACCTTGTGCTTTAAGGTCACACAGTTTTCAACGGAGTGTCCCGGAGCGCCCGAATGGTAATCACAGTTTTCATTAGACTTGTACCATTCTGGATATGGTGGCTCTATTTTCTTGGGAGGGACACGCACGAGGAGCTTGGCGTCCAACAATTTCAGAAGCAGACTTCCATAGGAGGTAGGTATGGAAGTGAATTTCCTCTCCTGTCTGCGTGACTTGGTCTGCTGTGAGGAAGAAGAAGGAGTGGCAATGTTGATTGCATTTACAGTTCCTTCCTTCTTTTTTCCAAAGCTCTTTTTATCATTTGGAGTAGAGGAATTGGAGGAAGTATGCTGTGCAATTCTTCCGCTTTTCAGACCTTGCTCTACTCTTTCTCCTATAATTACCACATCCGCAAAGAGTGTTGATGTGTTCCCTATCATTTTGTCGTAATAGGGACCAGTTAAAGAATTGATGAACATGGATGTGGTTTCCTTGTCGGATAGAGGAGGTTCTACTTGGGCTGCCAATTCCCTCCATCTTTGGGCGTATGCCTTAAAGGATTCATCGTTTTTCTTGCTTAGTAATTGTAGATCTGTTCTTTCAGGGGTTAGATCAATGTTGTACTTGTAACGACGAAGAAAAACATCCTCCAGATGTCTCCAGGTTTGGACTTGCCCTCCGTCCAGTTGCATA
The DNA here is from genome assembly GCA_963425845.1 of Sphenostylis stenocarpa. Lineage (NCBI taxonomy): Eukaryota > Viridiplantae > Streptophyta > Magnoliopsida > Fabales > Fabaceae > Sphenostylis > Sphenostylis stenocarpa. The sequence continues at coordinate 17,965,431 of OY731402.1, read as the reverse complement.
TACCAGTTTAGGGCTGATTCAGCTAAGCTCTCCTGAAAGCAATGGATCAGGAGTTTTTCATTGTCAGCATATGCAACCATCTTACGGCAGTACATCATAAGATGGCTCTTGGGGCAGGTTATTCCCATGTATTTTGGGAAGTCCGGAGTTTTGAATTTGTTAGGGAATTGGATATCTTTAACGAAGCACATATCAGCTGCCTCTTTAACATCAAAATTATGCCCCTCCATGGCTCTCAGCCTCTCTTCGAGAGCAGTAATTTGTTGCTTTGATACTTCAGGAGCATGAATATGTACTGCTCTTGTATCAGATGGGTTATGCTCATCCTGAGGTTCCTCTTCTTCTTCTTGGTGAGAGGCCTGTCTACTTTGAGGACCCTCTTTATGGAGGTTTTGTTGGCGCATCATGTCTAACATCTGAGCCATTTGCTCTTTCAGCGTATTAAGCTCAGTAGTGAGCTTTCGGTTTTGTTCTTCTAGTTGCTCCATCTTCTTAGCTTTTTTAGCACGAGTGAGGACGGACGAAAGACCAGCCACTTTCTAAATGATTTAGAGATTTTTATTATAGCTTTTTATTTTAAATGATTAGTGTGAGATATAGATATGTCTTAGACAATAGCTTTGGTATCTTCTCAAAAGCCTATGTTTTAAGGGAGTACCATACCCACCTCAGTGTGCTAACTTCCCTCTTTTTTTTTAAAGGTTGTCAACATACCTTAGCGCACTTATCTCTTCTAGGAAGGTGATAAACGCACTTGGGTCTCTTTCGCTATTGTCTAAGGATATCTAATGCATCCTAGAATTATGCATGCACTACAAAAATATTTTTTATGACAGCATATATTAAAAGTGGAATAACTTTTGACTGGGTTGTCCGATTTGGACGCACATCATGGCAAAACGAAGAGAAAAGGGTGAAGAACAAGGTTGCAAATCCCCATAGGGGATTTGGCCCAGTAATTTTCCCAAAAAATGCTCCTAAGACCTATTTTTTGGAGGTTTATTAAAATGATGTGCATGCTGCAATTATTTTCTCTCTTAGTTTTACCACTTATTGGATGATGTGGTATGAATGATACGACTTTGCCAAGAATCTTTTTATTATAAAAAGGAGTTTTTATGGCTTTCATTCGTTTTTACATTTTTTATGACCCTTTATCTCTTCTGTCGGTCAACGTGGCTACTTAGCTTACAAAGAACCTGAAACCAGGCTAGCTTAACTGAAGACTGTCCGAGATAAAGTGGTTTATCTTATCACTTTTTTGATTTTTAGGGTTTTTCATTTTTTGTTTGTTATATGATTACCCTATGCTAATGCATCAATACAAATGCAGCAAACGAATGCACACACAATTCATTCACCCACGAGCAGAGCCACGCTTATTTAATCATGAGGTAGGGTTTTCCTGCAGAAACGTGCTTGGTTTAGGTGGTTCTATACTGTTCTCACCAAGGCCAAAGGTCCCCAAGGTGCCCCCATTATAGGGACCTCTCAATCTCTCAGTCCTCGGGTCATGCACGGAACTCCGTGGCGACATTCTTAGACCAAAAGAAGAGAGTTATCACCTTGAGTTGGTGGTTTCCGACAACGGTTGTAGCCCCGTGTGCCAACAAGCCGGTCGTATCTGCCACCCACTCCCTATAGGTATTCACTCTTGCCCCCGGGTATAGAGGGACTGTTGTGTGCAAGGGTTTTTGTGTGCAATTTATATTTCAAACAATTTGCAGAAATAATCATACAGCAATTATTAAAGCCATACAATAAAACATACGGAAAAGGGTAAAGGCGTAATTTCAAATCTTTACTTAGTTTGAATTTATCTGTCACTAAATGGGATCAACTCTCTAGCTTCCCCAGTGGAGTCGCCAGTTGTCGCCGCCATCCGTTCCGACGTCCTGGGACATCTCGAACGTTTATGCGAGCGGTCGCGAAAAGATGGTTGAGACTCGCGTTTTTTGTTTAAAGTGTGCTCATTGCTTCCGAGGCGTTCAACGCTGAACTATCCTCTAATAGAAGCAAGGTTTTCAAAAAGGGTTCTTCTGGAGTCGCCACCAATGTTTTGACCATAAACATTGGAAAAGGAGTAAAAGGCATTGATTTTAATAAAAACCAAACTTGGCCATTATAACCAGAGTCGGGTAAGGGAGTTAGTTACGTGTGGGGAAGGTATTAGCACCCAACAACGCCCCTTTCGGGTTCCCTATGACGGATTAATTCATTTAAGTTAAGATTACAAGAAATTACGTGATTACCCTTATTTTATTCGTATAATAAATATGGCTATCTACATGATTTTATTTACATTTTATGAAGCAATAAATAAAGCAGTAAAGGAGAAGAGATTTGAGAAGAACCTCCGTAGCAAGCTTTATATATCAACTCTGTTACAATAAGGACGCGTTTCGGCAGTCCCTCGCTCTACAACAACTTTCCTCACGACAAAATTCAACTCGACTAAAAACTTTCTAGAAGAATCGAATGCCGGAATCTAGTTCCTTAACTGATTGTTACCTATATAAGGCAATCAGAAAGATCATTCGAGAGAGGGAGAGAAGTAGACAAGTCTTCTGAGTTGTCTGGGGTGTGGAATAGTGGCAAATGAGCTTCCAATTTATAGTTTTCGCTGCCTGCACCCTTGGGACGCACGTCTGGAGTGGGACGGCCGTCTGGGTTGGGATGGCTGTCCCAAATGCACCATTTGCACTGACTGAGACCACCTGGGGAGCTGGGACTGGCAGTCCCATTTGGGACGGCCGTCCCACTTGGCTGGGGAAGGTTGGGACGGCCGTCTCGACCTTGGGACTGCCGTCTCGACCTGTTTTGGCCAGCTTTCGTGTTCTGGGACCCCCGGGAAGCTTTCCTTTGTGTATTCGGACGTCATTTGATGCCGATAAACGTCCTTTGAAGCTTTATCTTCATATAGGAAGTCTTCTTGGCCTTTTATAGAGATGGCAGGCGAGCCTTGTCTTTGTTGTAGGAAGTCTTTTTAGCCTTTATTGAGACCGTCTGAACTCCGAGTTTGTTGTAGGAGGTCTCCTTGGTTTTTATTATTAAGAAGCCGGGCAAACTTTATCTTCTTGTGAAGTTTCCCTAGCTTTTATTGAGAGGCCGGGCAAAATTAGGGGTCTACACTCTGATATTCCCTTTTCCCTCTAGGGTGGATTGATGAGGAGGCAGTCGTATGATAGTAGCAACCTTACTCACGGCTACGGATACTCCCGAGCAAACATAGACCCCAACTGACTGAGGCCATCTGACCATGAGTTCATATTCTTCTAAGGTTGGTACCAAGTCAAACTGCGAGAACTCAAAGCAGTGTAGATTGGGACTCCAAAAGTGGACCAATGCTCTAACAAATATCGGATCAGTACTGATCTTCAAGAGGTCAAGAATTTTTCCATAAGACTTCTTAAAACTAGCACAGACCTCTGGCGGCATATATGTACACAACTGCCTTAACTTCTCTACATGGCATAGAAGGATCTCCACTTTCTTTAATTGTCTATTACCGGATCCCTCCATTATCTAGCAAAAGTGAAAATGCATGATATGAGGATGAATTTTTTGTAAATGCATGTATGCAAGTGTTTATTTTTCTAAGTATTATCATGTTTTATTCCTAATATGATGCATGATAGTACTGGGTTTTTCTTGAAAAGAAAGCTTATCTATATGAATGTTTATGGATTTTAATGAAGAGAGTCCTATCTCTTTTTATTTATATGAGCAACAAGTGGTATGAATTATAGGACTTTTGTTAAAAAAAACTTTTATTTTGTAACAGAGGTATTTTCATGGCTTTGATTTGTTTTTATATTTTTTATGACCCTTTATCTCTTCTATCGGTCAACGTGGCTACTTAGCTTACAAAGAACCTGAAACCAGGCTAGCTTAACTGAAGACTGTCCGAGATAAAGGTCTTTTATCTTATCACTTTTTGTGATTTTTAGGGTTTTTCATTTTTTTGTTTGTTGTATGATTACCCTATGCTAATGCATCAATATAAATGCAGCAAATGTATGCACACACAATCCATACATCTACGAGCAGAGCCATGCTTATTTAATCACGAGGTAGGGTTTTCCTGCAGAAACGTGCTTGGTTTAGGCGGTTCTAACTGTTCTCACCAAGGCCAAAGGTCCCCAAGGTGCCCATATTATAGGGACCTCTCAATCTCTTAGTCTTCGGGTCATGCACGGAACTCCGTGTCGACATCCTTAGACCAAAAGAAGAGAGTTATCACCTTGAGTTGGTGGTTTCCGACAACGGTTGTAGCCTCGTGTGCCAACAAGCCGGTCGTATCTGCCACCCACTCCCTATAGGTATTCACTCTTGCCCCCAGGTATAGAGGAACTATTGTGTGCAAGGGTTTTGTGTGCAATTTATATTTCAAACAATTTGCAGAAATAATCATACAGCAATTATTAAAGCCATACAATAAAAATACAGGAAAGGGTAAAGGCGTAATTTCAAATCTTTACTTAGTTTGAATTTATCCGTCACTAAATGGGATCAACTCTCTAGCTTCCCCAGTGGAGTCGCCATCTTTCGCCGCTGTCCGTTCCAACGTCCAGGGACATCTCGAATGTTAATGCGAGCGGTCGCGAAAAGATGGTTGAGACTCGTGTTTTTTGTTAAAAGTATGTTCATTGCTTCTGAGGCGCTCAACGCTGAACTATCCTCTAATCGTAGCAAGGTTTTCGAAAAGGGTTCTTTTGGAGTCGCCACCAATGTTTTGACCATAAACATTGGAAAAGGAGAAAAAGACATTGATTTTAATAAAAACCAAACTTGGCCATTATAACCAGAGTCGGGTAAGGGAGTTAGTTACGTGTGGGGAAGGTATTAGCACCCCACAACGCCCCTTTCAGGTTCCCTATGACGGATTAATTTATTTAAGTAAAGATTACAAGAAATTACGCTATTACCCTATTTTATTCGTACAGTATTTAAATATGGCTATCTACATGGTTTTATCTACATTGCATACAGAAAGCAGTAAATAAAGCAATAAAAGGGAAGAGAATTGAGAAGAACCTCCGAAGCAAGCTTTATATTATAAGTCTTTTATACAGAGGACGCTTTGCGGCAATCCTTCACTCTACAACGACTCTCCTCTCGAATAAACTCGACTTGACTAAAATTTTCTAGAAGAATCGAATGCCAGAATACAAATTTCTTAACTGATTGTTACCTATTAAAGGCAATCAGAGACATCATTCGAAGGAGGGAGAGAAGAAGACAAGTCTTGGAGTTGTTTGGGGTGTGGAGAATGACAAATGAGGCTCCTATTTATAGATTTCGCTGCCTAGAAATCTGGGACGGCCGTCTGGGTTGGGACGGTCATCCCAACTGCGCGTTTTGCAATGGGCCAAGCTGGGGGGAGAGTGGGACGGCCAGTTTGGGTTGCGACGGCCGTCCCACTTGAATTTTGGGGCTTGGGACGTGCGTCCCAAAGGTGAGACGTGCGTCTCACTTGTCTTTTAATGTTTGGGACGGCTGTCCCAACCTGTCTTGGCCTGTTTTCGCGTTCTGGGACTCCCGAGAAGCTTTCCTTTCCTTTTTCGGACATAGATTGATGCCGATAGATGTCCGTTGAAGCTTTATCTTCATATAGGTAGTCTTCTTGGCCTTTATTAAGATTCCGGGCAAGCTTTATCTTCGTGTAGGAAGTCTCCTTAGCCTTTATTGTGTGGATGGGTGAACCCTGTCTTGTTGCCGGGAGGTCTTTCTCGGTTTTTGATATGAAGCCGGGTGAACTTTATTTTCGTGTGAAGTTTCCCTAGCCTTTATTTTGAGAGACCGGGCAAAATTAGGGGTCTACACTAGCGGGCACCCTCCATAGCCAAAAGGAAAGTCAAGGCAAGGTCACTCAGGCGGACCTCTTTGTCATCTACTGCATGCATCAAGGAATCCGATGCAACCCTGGCTACCTTTTCTCGAAGGCCCTGAAGGACTTTGGGACACGAGGCCCTACAAGATCCATCATGGTAGGCCCTCTTATCACCCCTCTAGCTGAGTATCGGGGATGCACCGATAGAGAGGACATCCCCGCCACCCTGCGATCGGAACTCATAGACGGTTCGGTGCTCGCCCATATGGGCATGGTCACTGGTCAGGGCACCTCCTGGGTCCTGCACCCCATCCTTACTATGACATTCGACATCCACGAGATGGACGCTTCAGAATCACAAGAGATGCCCGTCCCTCTAGGGTCCCAACAGCGACAGACGCAGTACGAATATAGCCTCACCAGCCTGCACTAGCACATGAGCGACAACAGGGCCCACTCGGATAGGTAGTACCAGCACCTGTGCCAACAGATCGATCAACTGTCCCTGAGACAGCAGAGCTATGAGCAAGCACGGGAAAGCCTTAGCCTGAGGGTGGATGGCCTCACGCAGAGAATGGACACGATGGGCCAGGACATACACGGCATGATCCGAAGCCAAGAAGAATTCCAGCACCGCGTACTCCGCCGACTCCCTTCGCCATCACCATCCTCAGCATCCAGTTCAGAGCCGGAAAGCTGAGACCTTTTATAAATCTCTTGTTGTATTCTAATTTTCCGCAAAATAAATAAATAAAACTTTACATTTTTTTTGTCTTGTTACCTCCCTTTTGTTTACAAAAGCTAGCGTGCACAAAAGAAACTAAGAAAATAAAAAGGCACACGCGTCTTTCAAAAAAGCCAAATTTCAAAATCGCCAGAAAAAAGAATAAAATCGCGGAAAAAAGGCAAAATTAATCGAAAAATTCCAGGACCCTATTCCAACTACCACGACGAATAAAAGGCCAAACTCCCAATGGATTCCTGCCTACCTAAGAGGCATTCATCAAGAATCCCCAGTAATCAAGAAGCTGGATGACTAAACAAAAAGCCAAAATCGAAGAATCCCCGGCATACCAGACGACTACACAAAAGTCAAGAACAATTACTCCCTATGGAGTCGGCACATGATCAGAAACAGTAAGCCGCCACCACCACTTCAGGAAAGGTAAAGACCTGAAGACGAAGACCTGCACACAGGCAAAACTGGCGCATGATCAGAAACAGTAAGTCGCCACCACCACTTCAGGAAAGGGAAAGACCTGAAGACGAAGACCTACACATAGGAAAAATTGGCGCATGATCGGAAACATTAAGCTGCCACCACCACTTCAGGAAAGAGAAAGACCTGAAGACGAAGACCTGCACACAGGCAAAATCGGCGCATGATTGGAAACAGTAAGCCGCCACCACCACTTCAGGAAAGGGAAAGACCTGAAGACGAAGACCTGCACACAGGCAAAACCGGCGCATGATCGGAAACAGTAAGCTGCCACCACCACTTAAGGAAAGGGAAAGACCTGAAGACGAAGTCGGCGCATGACCAGAAGCAGTAAGCCGCCACCACAGCCAAAGGGTCAGCTACCGCGTCGAAGGAGCATCCTGAGGCATCTAACCTGATGGGGGTTCGTACTCATCAACCAAGGGGTCAGCTACCGCATCGAAGGAGCATCCCGAAATTCTCTATGTGTCAGCCGAAGGGTCAGCTACCACACCGAATGAGCATCCTAAAGCCTCATAACATATCAGCCAAAGGGTCAGCTACCGCGTCGAAGGAGCATCCTAAGGCATCTAACCTGATGGGGATTCGTACTCATCAACTGAGGGGTCAGTTACTGCATTGAAGGAGCATCCCGAAATTCTCTATGTGTCAGCCGAAGGGTCAGCTTCCGCACCGAAGGAGCATCCTCAAGCCTCACAGCATATTGTCCGAAGGGTCAGCCTCCACAGTAAGAGGAGCATCTAGAAGATAACCGGGCAAGAGGGTTAACTCCTTCACCCGCCAATTGACCTCATGGTATGTTAACCCATGGTCAATTGGTCGGGTAAAGGGGGGGCAGCTGTAGACCCCAAATCTTGCCCGACCCCCTAATAAAGCTGAAGATCGCCCGTTTCGAAGATGGTTAAGACTTTATCAAGTCCCTAGTAGCTTGTTCTAGGTTCCATTTAGGATAGGAAGGGTTTTTAGAGGCATTAAAAATCGGAAAATCTGCCAGAGACAGCAAATGGCCGTCCAGAACAGACAGATGGCCGTCCAGGACAAGCAGATGGCTGTCCATGGCAACTTTAAGGCCATGGACGGTCGTCCATGGCCAAAAGTTGCCATGGACGACCATCCACACTACATGGATGGCCGTCCATGGCCACTTTTTGCCATGGACGGCCGTCCGCTTTGTCCAGACGGTCGTCCACCTATTCCAGGCCCCAATCCCTATAAATAGGAGCCTCATTTCTTCGTTTTTTCACACCTTTCACACTCCTCCACTCTCTTGGAAGCCTTTTGGCACTTGGGAGTGACCTTGAGCATTATTCCGGGGTTCGAGGGAGCTTTCCGATTTCGATTAAGGTTGAAATCGGTTAAGGAAGTCTCTTTTTGAGACATTCGGCCCTCGATAGAGTGACTTTTCTTTATTTTGCGGGAGGAGCGTGCTTGTAGAGTGCGGGGACTGCCAAAAGGCGTGCTCACGTTTTCAAAGAGTTAATATAAAGCTTGCTTCGAAGGTTCCTTCTCTATTCTCTGTCTTTTTTTACTGCTTTCTTTATCGCTTTCTTTGTGTGCATTAGATAATAGAGCCATGTAGATATTTAAATTCTACAAGTAGATAAAATAATAGGGTAAAAGTATAATTTCTTTAAGTGTTTATTTTCTAAGTTAGTCCATCATAGGGAACCCGAAAGTGGCGTTGTGGGGGTGCTAACACCTTCCCCACACTTAACTAACTCCCATACCCGACTCTGGTTGTAATGGCCAAAGTTGGTTTTTTTTAAAACCACTACCTTCTTCTTTTTTTACCCTTTTCAGTGTTTAAGGTTAAAACACTGATGGCAACTCCTCGAACCTATTCGAAAACCTCGCCTTTAGGTCCAGCCCAGTTATCAGACGGCCTAAAGGCGTTGAACCGTTTCTTTCAAAAAACGCAAGTCATATCAAAACAATCGCGTCGCTCCGACCGCCTCTTCTGACGGCGGCGACAAATATTATATGAGCTTTATCAGTTAAAATGTTCTTAACACTTTTGTAACAGGTTTTTAACTGATATGCTTTTGAAATAATCGATTGTTTTCATTAAAAGAGTTTTTGAAAACCTTCTGCCAGTATCTTAACTGATGTAGAATTGAAATAATCGATTAAAATGACTTAAGTTGTTTTGAAAAGTGTTATGGCAGAATTTTAATCGATACAAACTCGATTAAAACAAGTCTGTTATCAGTTAAAATGACTTATAAAGATTTATGAAACTTGTTGGCAGAATTCTAATCGATAAAAATGTGAATCAATCGATTAAAACAGATTGTTATCAGTTAAAATCACTTAGAAAGTTTTGTGAAATCTTTTGGCAGTATTTTAATCGATTAAAAGGCGAGATAATCGATTAAAACAATTTGAAAGATTTTTTACAAAGTGTTTTAATTGATATAAACGTTGTCGTATCAGTTAAAACAAATCTGGAAAATGATCAAGAACATTTTAATAGATTAAAAGAAGTTTTAACAGATTAATTCAAGACTTTTAACAGATTAAAAGATTGTTTTAACAGATTAATTAAACCAGCAGTTTGAAAAATCCTCTATAAAATCAGGATTGCTTGAGTCTTTTAAAACACACGTTTGAGCAATCAATCAAGCAATCATAAGTGCTACTTTCAAGAGAGAATCACGCAAGTTTTGTGAAGTTTTTCGTAGCTCTCTCTTGAGGCAAATTTTGCATTCTTTTTTTGAAGAAACTCATTCTGCAGAGCTGCATAAACCTGGTTTGACTGTTCTAGTTTCTTCTCTTTGTTTCTTTACTTTTCTTTACTGTATTGTGCGTGCCTAGAAGTGTGGGCACTGGTTTCTGTGGCTGGAATTTGGCTGCAGGGTTAGTCAAGAACTGAAAGTTGGTTCTTGGTGAAGGTTTAGGTGCAAGGACTGGAATTTTGGTTCTTGTGGTAGATTGGGTGTGTGATTGGAATTGTAATCTGTAAAACATTCAATCTAGTGGAACCCAACTGGAATTTGGCTGGAAAACTGGACGTAGCCCCAGGATTGGGTGAACCAGTATAAATCTTGGTTGTATCTTTCTAAACCTTTCTCTCTTTAATTCTGCCACTGCATTTACTTTGATTGTTTGTTTTGTTTGATTCAAGAATTGATCAGAACTCTTAATCTTTGAAATAGATAATCTGTAATTAATGAAAATCTTTCAAAGATCAATTCACCCCCCCCCTCTTGATCTCAGCCTACTTTTCTAACAATTGGTATCAAGAGAAAGGTTCTTGAGATTTATTCAAGTTTTCAATCCAAATGGCTAGAAATAAGTTTTCTGAGGGTGCTTGTATTTATAGACCTCCACTGTTTTGTGGAACATATTATTCATTTTGGAAGATAAGAATGAAGATCTTTATTGAATCTATTGATATAAGTGTTTGGAATATTATTGAACAAGGTTCCTATGTTTTTAACAGAGAATGGTCTAGTTTAAATGATTGTGAAAAGAAACTAATCCAAGATGATTGTACTGCTAAGAATATCATCACATCTGCACTTAACAAAAATGATTTTTTTTAGGATATCTCATTCTCAAACTGCTGCACAGATGTGAAAAACTCTTGAAATGGCTTATGAAGAAACAACAGAGATATGTTTGATGGTCAATTCGGATTCTCCCATGACCAGTGTAAGTTCTTATTCTTCAACAACTACTATAAATTACAGTTCATTACAAGATTCTTTTTATGAAATGCATGCAGTAGCAAAAAATTTAGAAATTGAAAACAAAATATTAAAAAGCTTGAATAGTTTATTAGAAAATAAAATCACTCTTCTTGAAAAGAAAATTATTGATGAAGAAACTAAGAATGAAAATCTGGAAATAGGTAATAATTCTGATTGCATGTGTAATGATAAAGATTGTGAAAATTGTCCTGAGCTACAAAAGCAATTAGTGTATTTAATAAAAACTACATCTAAATTTGCACAAGGAAAAACCAGTCTTGATGTTATACTTGATTCTCAAAAGTTGGTTATTGATCGTGGTGATATTGGTTTTACACCTCTTGTTGGAAAGAAAACTAGAGCATTTAAAAACTATTTTGCATATAGTAAATTTGTTTCGTCACCATTTATTACATGCTTTTATTGTATGAAAAAAGGTCATTCTGTGAAATTTTGTAGAATCAAGAAATATGCTATACCAAGAGGTGGGATGAAGTGGATTCCCAATAATTCATTTCAAATAACCTGATTGGACCCAATGATTATAAAAAGGGTACCATATATATGTTAAATCTGTTTTGCAGGAACAAAATCTAGAAGTTCTTTGGTACCCAATCAGCAAATGTTGTTTCTGGATTCATGGACTGTGTATTTTAATTGATATAAAACTATTTTAATCGATTAAATCCACTTACAGAGTATACCAGAAAAGCTGTTTGTACAATTTTAATCGATTAAAATACGAATTAATCGATTAAAATGCTCTCAGGATATTTAGTATGATTGTTTTAATCGATTAAAAAGAATTTACATTACTTAAAATCATTAAAAGGCCAAATTTAATCGATTATTTTGCGATTTAATCGATTATTATTCTGATATGTTCTATCTAGAATAAGATTAATCGATTCAATAACAAATTAATCGATTAATATTCTGCTTTCAGTGCAGAATTAATTGATTGTTTTAATTCTATATCAGTTATACTGCAACTATACTAATTTCTCTTTCAGGCACAACAAACTGAAGATTTCTAGTACCTTGACAACGGCTGTTCTAAACATATGACAGGTGATATTACAAAGTTTTACAATCTAAAACCAAAGAATGGTGGAACTGTTGTCTATGGGGATAATAACAAAGGAAGAATTCTTGGAATAGGTGACATCAAATGCACAAAATCAGGTATTATTAACAATGTTTTATATATTGAGGGTTTAAAACATAATTTGATCAGTATTAGTCAGTTGTGTGATAAAGGACACAAAGTTATCTTTGGTCAAGATCAATGTCAAATTATCAAATCAGATTCAGAACAGGTACTGATCACTGGTAAGAGAATCAACAATATTTACATGTTAAATACTAATTTTGATAAAAATTGTTGTTTAATTTCTAAAGAGAATGATTCCTGGTTGTGGCATAGGAGGTTAGTTCATATTCATATGATTCACCTTAATAAATTGATTTCTAAAGATCTTGTAATTGGCTTACCTAAACTTAAGTTTGTGAAAGACAAAGTATGTGATGCATGTCAAAAGGGCAAACAAGTAAAGAATTCCTTTTCGCAAAAAAATATTGTTTCAACATCAAGACCTCTTGAACTTTTGCACATGGATCTCTTTGGTCCTTCTAGAACTATGAGTTTAGGAGGGAATCTATATGCACTGGTTATAGTAGATAATTAATTAAGATTTACCTGGACAATATTTTTAAAATTAAAATCTGATACTTTCCATATGTTTAAGAAATTTGCGAAACAAATTCAAAATGAAAAAGGCTATTTCATCTCTTGTATTCAAAGTGATCATGGGGGAGAGTTTTCAAATGAAAATTTTAATAAGTTTTGTGATAAACATGGTATTAAGCATTACTTTTCTGCTCCTAGAACTCCTCAACAGAATGGTGTAGTTGACAGGAAAAATCGTTCTCTTAAAGAATTAGCTGGGACAATGCTTAATGAGAAAGCATTACCAAAATATTTTTGGGCTGATGCCATTAGTATTGCTTGTCATGTACTAAATTGTGTTTTAATTAGACCTTTTTCTTAAAAAAACTCCGTATGAATTATACAAAGGTAAAAAGCCTAACATAAACTATTTTAGAGTATTTGGATGTAAGGTTTTTGTCTTGAACAATGGAAAGGAAAATCTTGGAAAGTTTGATTCCAAATCAGATGAAGGTATCTTTTTGGGTTATTCATTGAATAGCCATGCCTATAGAATCTTTAACAAAAGGTTAAAAACTTTAGAAGAATCTGTTCATGTTGTGTTTGATGAGACTAACCCAAGTATGCAGAATTATTTTGAGTATAGTACAAAAGATGATGTTTTAACTGATAAAATGTATCAGTTAAAATTGCCAGAATCAACAATTTTTCAAAAACAAGAAGAATCTATTGAAGAATCTGAAGAGCAGTTGCCTAAAGAATGGAAGACTCTAAGAAATCTTTCAATAGACAACATCATTGGTGAAATAAATCAGGGAGTTTCCACTAGAAGATCTTTAAATAAATTCTGCAATCACATGGCATTTGTATCACAAATAGAACCAAAAACCATATCTAATGCATTAAAGGATAATAACTAGATTAATGTTATGCATGATGAATTAAATCAATTTACAAGAAATGAAGTATGGGAATTAATTCCAAAACCAGATGATATCAATATTGTAGGAACTAAATGGGTTTTCATAAATAAAATGGACGAAAATGGTATAATTACTAGAAAGAAGGCTAGATTAGTTGCTAAAGGGTATAATAAGCAAGAAGGAATTGATTTTGATGAAACATATGCTCCAGTTGCTAGATTATAGGTTGTTAGACTTCTATTTGCTTATGCTTCAATAAAGAATTTCAGGTTATTTCAAATGGATGTCAAAAGCGCTTTCTTAAATGGCTACTTGAATGAAGAAGTTTTTGTTACACAACCACCTGGTTTTGAAGATCATATTCATCCAGATTATGTTTACAGATTAAAGAAAGCATTGTATGGTCTCAAGCAAGCCCCAAGACAATGGTATGAAAGGTTAAGTAATTTTCTCATATCAAAGGGCTATCAAAGAGGTTTGGTTGATAAGACTTTATTTCTGAAAAAAATTAAATAATGATATAATTCTAGTTCAAGTATACGTTGATGACATCATTTTCGGAGCCACTAATGAGTCTTTATGTAAAGATATGCAGGGGGAATTTGAGATGTCTATGATGGGAGAACTCAACTACTTTCTTGGATTACAAGTTAAACAACTTCAAGGAGGAAGTTTTCTTCATCAGTCTAAATACTGCACAGAGCTTTTAAAGAAATTTGAGATGCAACATTGCAAAGAAGCATCAACACCAATGTCCACAAATTGCTATCTTGATTCTGATGAAAAAGGAAAACCAGTAGATGAAACTAAATATAGAGGGCTTATTGGTTCTTTACTAGATCTCATAGCAAGTAGACATAACATTATGTTTAGTGTTTGTATGTGTGCCAGGTTTTAATCTGCACCAAAAGAATCTCATCTTACTGCTGAAAAAAGAATCCTCAAATATCTCAAAGGAACTTTAAATGTTGGGTTATGGTATCCTGGTGAGTCCAAACTAAATTTAATTGGATACTCTGACTCAGATTTTGCAGGGTGTAAGCTTGACAGGAAAAGCACCAGTGGCACTTGTCATCTTCTTGGAAGCAGTCTAATCTCATGGCATAGTAAAAAGCAAGCATGTGTTGCTCTTTCTACAGCTGAAGTCGAGTACATTGCAGCTGGAAGTTGTTGTGCTCAATCCCTTTGGCTCAAACAATAGCTTGAAGATTATGGTTTAATTCTCAGTAAAATTCCTCTTTTATGTGGTAATACCAGTGCAATTATATTAACAAAAAATCCAATTCAACATTCTAGGACAAAACATTTAGAATTTAGACATCATTTCATTAGAGATCATGTTTTGAAAGGTGATTGTGAAATTTTCTTTATAGAAACTGAAAAACAATTAGCTGATATTTTCACAAAACCTCTTGCTCGTGATCGATTTTATAAAATTCGAACTTAATTAGGAATTTTAGATGCATCAAACATCACTTAGTTTTCCAAATCTGGTTGTTTTAATTGATAAAAACAAGCTTTAATCGATTAAAAGCACTTATACAAAAATTCTCATACTATTTTAATCGATTAAATGTCGATTTAATCAATTAAATCAACTTAAGTTTTTAGATTTCAACTTTCATCACTGTTTTAATCGATTAAAACATTATTTGTATAAATTAAAATCAGTTACAAGAACATTTTAATCGATTATGCCCTGTTTTTAATCGATTATTACTCTGGAAAGAAAAATTAAATGCTTTAGTTAATGGTTGTTCTTGTAACATGCTACTAAGGCATGGTTCCCTTATCTTTACATGTGTGTATTGTATTCATTACAAACGTGTTAATGAAGATAAGTTTGAATCAACTTTAATTGGTCCTTAAATGAGTAATATTGGTATCTAGATAATATCATGATTTTTTTATACTGGTTTCAAAATAAATTTTGTTACATACCATGCATAGTGTTTGTTTTGCTCCTCTCTTCCCTATCTTTGATGAAGTCAAAGGGGGAGAAATGGATTGTTTTTTATATTTTTGATAATATACTCATTATTTTAGGGGGAGTAGTAATATAGGGGGAGAAATAGGAGAAATGATTAATTTTTTAATACTCACTAATCTATATATTCAAGTGATTTCTTCTGCAGAGATATTATTCAAAGAGGTGTTTGTCTTCATCAAATAGGGGGAGACTGAAAGTGATGAAGATCTTACTGAATCATTTAAAACGAAGATCTTGTTGATTTGATGAAGTCAAAATGAAGTCAAAGACTATTCAGTTACAGTCAAAGGTCACTTAGATAAAAGGGTAGAGTGATTAGTGAGTCTGCATCTTTACTTAGGTATAATCATTCTTATCTCTCTGCTGCATGAGGTTTCTTCATTTAAAAGATTTTGCAAATGCCTCTAAAACGTGTTTAAACTATTAAAAACAAAGTATCTTGTTAAATGGTTTTTAAGTAATTGTTTTAACTGATATTATATGAGCTTTATCAGTTAAAATGTTCTTAACACTTTTGTAACAGGTTTTTAACTGATATGTTTTCGAAATAATCGATTGTTTTCATTAAAAGAGTTTTTGAAAACCTTCTTCCAGTATTTTAACTGATGTAGAATTGAAATAATCGATTAAAATGACTTAAGTTGTTTTGAAAAGTGTTATGGCGAAATTTTAATTGATACAAACTCCAAATAATCAATTAAAATAACTTGAAGTATTTTGAAAGATGTTACTGCAAGTATTTTAATTGATACAAATGCGAAATAATCGATTAAAACAATTAAGAGATTTTTTCCATAATGTTTTAATCGATTAAAACAAGTCTGTTATCATTTAAAATGACTTAGAAAGATTTATGAAACTTTTTGGCAGAATTCTAATCGATTAAAATGCGAATCAATCGATTAAAATAACTAAGAGATTTTTTCTAAAGTATTTTAATCGATTAAAACAGATTGTTATCAGTTAAAATCACTTAGAAAGTTTTGTGAAAACTTTTGGCAGTATTTTAATCGATTAAAAGGCAAAATAATCGTTTAAAACAATTTGAAGGATTTTTTACAAAGTGTTTTAATTAATATAAACGTTGTCGTGTCAGTTAAAACAAATCTAGAAAATGATCAAGAACATTTTAACAGATTAAAAGAAGTTTTAACAAATTAATTCAAGATTTTTAACAGATTAAAGGATTGTTTTAACAGATTAATTAAACCAGCAGTTTGAAAAATCCTCTATAAAATCAAGATTGCTTGAGTCTTTTAAAACACACCTTTGAGCAATCAATCAAGCAATCATAAGTGCTACTTTCAAGAGAGAATCGCACAAGTTTTGTGGAGTTTTTCGTAGCTCTTTCTTGAGGCAAATTTTGCATTCTTTTTGTGAAGAAACTCATTCTACAGAGCTGCATAAACCTGGTTTGACTGTTCTAGTTTCTTCTCTTTGTTTCTTTACTTTTCTTTACTGTATTGTGGGTGCTTAGAAGTTTGGGCACTGGTTTCTGTGGCTGGAATTTGGCTGCAGGGTTAGTCAAGAACTAGAAGTTGGTTCTTGGTGAAGGTTTAGGTGCAAGGACTGAAATTTTGGTTCTTGAGGTAGATTGGGTGTGTGATTGGAATTGTAATCTGTAAAACATTCAATCTAGTGGAACCCAGCTAGAATTTGGCTGGAAAACTGGACGTAGCCTTGGGATTGGGTGAACCAGTATAAATCTTGGTTGTATCTTTCTAAACCTTTCTCTCTTTAATTCTGCCACTGCCTTTACTTTGATTGTTTGTTTTGTTTGATTCAAGAATTGATCAAAACTCTTAATCTTTGAAATAGATAATTTGTAATTAATGAAAATCTTTCAAAGATCAATTCACCCTCCCTCTTGATCTCAGCCTACTTTTCTAACAAGAATGCTCCTTCTTGTGGTAGCTGACCCCTCGGTTGATGAGTGTGAACCCCCATCCTGTTGGTGCAATCCACTTTGTAGGACTGGTGGTGGTGGTGGCGGCTTACTGCTCTAGCTCATGCGCCAGTTGATGAGTATGAACCCCCCATCTGGCTGGTGTAGTCCACTTTGTAGGACCAGTGATGGCGGCTTACTGCTCTAACTCATGCGCCGGTGTTTCCTGTGTGCAGGTCTTTGTCTTCGAGACCTTCCTTGTCCCGAAGTGGTGGTGGCGGCTTACTACTCTAGCTCATGGGGAGTTATTTTTTCTTTGGTAAATGTTTTTTATCTTTCTGGTAAAGTCTTCCGGTGTGTCGGGGATTCTTTGATTTTTGGATTTTCCTGATAGCCATACAGCTTATTGATTGCTAGGGATTCTTTGTTTTTGAGTTTTTGGTAGTAGTCATCTAACTTTGCTAGTTGTCGGGGATTTCTTGTGATTTTGGGCGACGCCTTTGAGCAGGCGAGCGTTTATTGAGATTCTGGTAATGCCTCTGAGTAGGCAGATGCTTCATCGGAAGTGAAGGCTTTCAGTCTGCGTTGTTTTCTTGAGGAGGCTCGCTTTTGAGTACTTCCTGTTTTCAAACGAAAGCATGGAGCTAGTCTCCTTATATGCATGAATGCTTTTTCATTTTTTGTTATTTATCTGAAGCGATTCTTTATTTTTGTTTTTCGATTTTGACAAAGTCATTTTGTGCGACTATTTGTGTGGATGCCTTAAATGCAATCTACTTTTACTTGATGGATCTAGAAAGTGACTGTCATTCTTCTGTTGAGTGTTCATGATTACTCTGATGGGCTTTTCCTTTCATCCATTTTACTTTTATTAAGCCCTATCTTTTGCCTAGTATCACCCTTTTGGGGGTTTTGATCTAGCGGGCTGCCTTAGTTTTTTCCTAGGATATCTTAGCGGATTTTTTCCTTTTTACAGGTGCCTTAACTTTTGCCTAAACCGCCTTTTGCGGGTCTTCAATCTAGCAGGTTGCCCTAATTTTTGGCTAAGAATCTCCTAGCAGGCATCATTCTTTTTTATCTTTATTTTTCCTTTTCTTTTCCTTTCTTATGCTTTCTTGTATTGGTTTTTATGTATGCTTATGGTTCTTTTAACACAAAGGCATTTTCATAAATTGGCCAAGAGAAAAGGAGTAAAAGACAACTTTATTGATATAAATAAATGGTTTATTTTTACAGAAGGATTTACAAAGGGATTTATAAGCATGGCTGGCCAAGGTTGGCTACACTGTATAAGCTATAACAATCATGTCTCTAACATTTGTCCCTCTATTTCGGCTAAGGCAATCATTGCTCTCTTTTTTTGTTTTTTTTTTGTAACCTCTAACTTTTGCCTAGGACATGTCCTAGCGAGGAATATGGACCCTATATTTTGCCCTGGATGCTCTTTGCGAGTTTTCATCCTGACAGGTCATGAGCAATGTCTTCAAGCGTAGTACTTTTTTATATCGTCTGAGTTGATTGGGTGTCGAAGCTCTTCTCTGTCCATGTTAGTGAGGATAAGGGCTACTCCTGAGAAAGCTCGCTTGACCACAAAGGGTCCTTCATAGTTTGTTGCCCATTTTCCAATTTTTTCCTTCTGGGCGGGAAGCAGTTTCTTTATTACTAAATCCCCCTCCTAAAAAGTGCGGGGACTGATCTTCTTATCGTAGGTGCGGGGACTGATCTTCTTATCGTAGGCCTTCTTGATCTTCTTTTGATAGGCCTGCCCATGACATATGGCATCCAGCCGTTTTTCTTCGATCAGGTTAAGCTGGTCGTACCGATTCTGGACCCATTCTGCTTCGGTTAACTTTGCTTCAATAATGACTCTTAGGGAGGGTATTTCAACTTCTACTGGCAATACAACCTCCATGCCGTATACGAGGGAGAACGGAGTGGCCCTGGTGGAGGTCCGTATGGAAGTCCGATATCTATGCAGGGCGAAGGGTAGCATTTCGTGCCAATCCTTGTATGTTATCACCATCTTTTGGATGATCTTTTTGATGTTTTTATTGGCTGCCTCTACTGCACCGTTCATCTTAGGTCAGTATGGAGAGGAATTGTGGGGTTGAATCTTGAAATCTTGGCATAATTGTTCCATCATCTTGTTGTTTAAATTGGTCCCATTATCAGTAATGAGCCGATGAGGGATACCATACCGACATAGAATATTCTTCTTGATGAAGGTGGTCACCAATTTTCTAGTCACGTATGTGTATGATGCCGCCTCTACCCATTTGGTAAAATCGTCAATGGCCACCAAGATAAAACAGTGACCATTAGATGCTTTAGGCTCGATGGGTCCGATGACGTCCATGCCCCACATGGAGAATGGCCATGGTGTAGCCAGGGTGTTGAGAGGTGCAGGCGGAACGTGAACATTATCGGCATAGACTTGGCACTTGTGACATCTTTTAGCATATTGGTGACAGTCGCCTTCCATTGTGGACCAAAAATACCCTGCCCTTAGGATCTTCTTTACCATGACATGCCCATGTGCATGGGTTCTAAAAGCTCCTTTATGAATCTCCTTTATTAGGGGTTGAGCCTCCTCATGATCCACACACCTTAACAGAGTGGAGTCAAAATTCTTTTTATAGAAGGTTTCTCCAATCAGTGCAAACCCTGTGGCCCTCTTCTGGATGGTCCTTTTGTCATTATCACTGATTCCTTTGGGATATTCACTCTTCGTGAGGTATCGCTTAATGTCATGATACCAAGGGTTTCTGTCTTGCTCACTATTTACTATCATGCAAAAAGCTTGTTTGTCATGCAACATGATTTGAATAGTCGGCATCTCATGCTCTTGGTCTAAAGATAACATGGATGATAAAGTAGCGAGGGTGTATGCAAATTGGTTGTCTTCCCGAGGGATATACTTGAAAGTGACGCTTTGCAGCCTCGAAATCAAATCGCGAATATGCTCTAGGTATGGGATTAATTTGGAATCTCGAGTTTCCCATTCACCCTTGAGTTGATATATGACAAGGGATGAATCACCGAAAACTCTAAGTTTGGTCACCCCATGATCTAGGGCTGCTTGGATTCCCAATGCACAGGCTTCGTATTCGGCCATATTATTTGTATAGTCAAAATTTAACCTGGCCGTTACCAGGATATATTTATTTTCTGGGGATATCAAGATGGCTCTGATCCCGTGTCTAAGCATGTTCGAGGCTCCATCGAAAAACATAGTCCATGCATCTTCTTTAGTCTCTTCGTGTGCAATGTGCATGATATGTTCATTGGGAAAGTCATCTTGTAGGGATTGGTACTCGTTCGTCGATCCATGTGCTAGATAGTCTGCTAGGGGACTACCCTTAATATCTTTCTGAGTGACATGAATGATATCGAATTCTGAGAGGAGCACTTGCCACCTACCTATTCTTTCGGTCAAGATGGGCTTTTCAAAGAGGTACTTGATTGGGTCCATTTTGGAGACCAACCATGTTATGTGTCGAGCCATGTATTGGCAGAGACGTTGAGTTGCCCATACCAATGCACAACATGTTTTTTCGAATGGCGTATAATGGGTCTCATAGTCTAGGAACTTTTTGCTGAGATAATATATGGCTCGCTCTTTTTTCCCTGTTTCATCCTGCTGACCAAGCACACATCCCATGGACTCTTCGAGTATTGACAGATATAAGATCAGAGGTTTTCCTTCAATGGGTGGCACCAATACTGGTGGATTGGTCAAGCATATCTTGATCTTATCGAACGCTTGTTGGCATTCTTCATTCCACTCAGTTGGTTGGTTTTTACGCAATAACTTGAAGATCGGTATACATTTTTCTGTCAGCTATGCGATGAACCTAGCAATATAGTTTATTCGGCCCCAAAAATCCTCTAACCTCTTTTTCTGTTCTTGGTGGGGGCATTTCCAAGATTGCCTTTGTTTTGTCAGGGTCTACCTCGATTCCCTTTTGGATGATGATGAACCCTAGGAGTTTGCCTGATCGTACTCCAAAAGTACATTTTGTTGGGTTCAGTTTAAGCTGATACTTTTGAAGTCGATCAAACAGCTTCTTAAGATATTGAATATGGTCCACCTCGTTTCTGGACTTGGCAATCATGTCATCCACGTATACTTCTATTTCTTTGTGGATCATGTCGTGGAATAATGTGACCATAGCCCTCTGATAGGTAGCCCCTACATTTTTGAGCCCAAAAGGCATTACCCTATAGCAAAAGGTACCCCACGGTGTGATGAAGGAGGTCTTTTCCCTATCTTCGACGACCAACTTAATTTGATTGTACCCCGCATATCCATCCATGAAGGAATAAAGCATGTTTGTAGCGGTGTGATCTACTAATGTGTCAATGTGTGGTAGGGGGAAGTCATCCTTTGGACTCGCTCGATTTAGGTCCCTATAGTCCACACATACTCTAATTTTACCACTTTTTTTTTATGACGGGTACTATGTTTGCTAGCCATTTGGGGTATTTGGACACTATTAGGAAGTTGGCATCTAGTTGTCTTTGCACTTCCTCCTTGATCATTAAGAACCAATCTGGCTTGATTCTCCTTAATTTTTGTTTCACGGGTCGAAATCCCTCTTTTAATGGAAACCGATGTTCCACTATGCTTGTATCGAGCCCGGACATGTCATGATAGGACCAAGTGAAAACGTCCACGTATTCTTTCAAGAGTTGTATCAATCCCTCCCTGATGTCATTATCAATCTGGGTGTCGATGTTTATCTCTTTCTTATCACCACCTTGTCCCAAATTGATAGTTTTCGTTTCCTCTTGATGCGGTTGTATGATGCGAGTTTCTTTCTCTAGCATTCTCTGCATGTCCGGGGAAATGGTTCCCTTCTCACTTCCGGGTCCCACAGAGATTCACCAATCACAGACATGATTGTTTTTTTAGGTTATGTTTTAGTCATAGATTTTATTATTCAATTATTTTGGAAGAATAATAAATAAAAGAGGGAAAAGAATGAGAATGAATATGAAAAATGCCTCATGTATTAAAAAAAGAAAGTGTATTTACAGGCCCTTTTAATCAGTGTTCCCACGGCCACGAGCAGGGACCACAAGAAATACAAGAAAAAGCTTGAAAAAAAGAAACCCTAGGAGCTTATCCTCCCAATCCTTTCCTCCTTTCACTCTGGCTTCGCAAGAGGTTTGGCATCTACATCGGAGGTGGGGGCATTGAATGTTATCCACCCAGCATCGATTAGCTCTTGGACCCTATATTTCAGGGTCAAGCAGTTCTCCGTTAAATGCCCAGGCGAATCCGAGTGGTAGTCGCATTTCTCGTTTGGTTTGTACCACTCGGGATAAGGAGGCTCTATCTTCTTGGGAGGGGCATGGGCCAGGAGCTTAGCCTCTAGCAGCTTCCCATAGGAGGTTGAAATAGGGGTGATTTTATTTCTTTTTTGTGTGGCTGCCGAACCGTCTGTGGAGCGAAAGAAGGAGTAGAGGTTAATCGCATGCACAACTTCCTCCTTCTTTTTGCTAGAGGGATTTCTGAATGAGACGTTGGAAGGGGAAGATTGCGCTATCTTCCCGCTTCTTAACCCTTGTTCCACTCTCTCCCCCATGGTGACTATGTTCGAAAAAATGTTGGATGTATTGGCTATCGCCTTGTCATAGTAAGCTCCTATCAATGAATTTATGAACATAGCCACCGTCTCCTTGTCCGTCAGCGGGGGCTCTATTTGGGAAGTCATCTCCCTCCACCTCTGGGCATATGCCTTGAAGGACTCGTCATTCCTCTTGCTTAGAGTCCTATGATCTGACCTATCTGGGGTCAGATCGATGTTATATTAGTAACGACAGAGGAAGGCATCCTCCAATTGCTTCTAATTTTGGATTGTAGACCCCTAATTTTGCCCGGTCTCTCAATAAAAGCTAGGGAAACTTCACAAGAAGATAAAGTTTGCCCGGCTTCTTAATAAAAACCAAGGAGACCTCCTACAACAAACTCGGAGTTCAGACGGTCTCTCAATAAAGGCTAAAAAGACTTCCTACAACAAAGACAAGGCACGCCTGCCATCTCTATAAAAGACAAAGAAGACTTCCTATATGAAGATAAAGCTTCAACGGGCGTTTATCGGCATCAAACGACGTCCGAATACACAAAGGAAAGCTTCCCGGGGGTCCCAGAACACGAAAGCTGGCCAAAACAGGTTGGGACGGCCGTCCCAAGGTCGAGACAGCCGTCCCAACCTTCCCTGGCCAAGTGGGACGGCCGTCCCAAACGGGACTGCCAGTCCCAGCTCCCCAGGTGGTCCCAGTCAGTGTAAATGTGGCATTTGGGACGGCCATCCCAACCCAGACGGCCGTCCCACTCCAGATGCGCGTCCCAAGGGTGCAGGCAGTGAAAACTATAAATTGGAAGCTCATTTGGCACTGTTACACATCCCAGAGAACTCAAAAGACTTGTCTACTTCTCTCCCTCTCTCGAATGATCTTTCTGATTGCCTTATATAGGTAACAATCAGTTAAGGAACTAGATTCCGACATTCGATTCTTCTAGAAAATTTTTAGTCGAGTCGAGTTTTGTCGTGAGGAGAGTTGTTGTAGAGCGAGGGACTTCCGAAACGCGTCCTTATTGTAACAGAGATGATATATAAAGCTTGCTACGAAGGTTCTTCTCAAATCTCTTCTCCTTTACTGCTTTATTTATTGCTTCATAAAATGTAAATAAAATCATGTAGATAGCCATATTTATTATACGAATAAAATAAGGGTAATCGCGTAATTTCTTGTAATCTTAACTTAAATGAATTAATCCGTCATAGGGAACCCGAAAGGGGCGTTGTGGGGTGCTAATACCTTCCCCACACGTAACTAACTCCCTTACCCGACTCTGGTTATAATGGCCAAGTTTGGTTTTTATTAAAATCAATGCCTTTTTCTCCTTTTCCAATGTTTATGGTCAAAACATTGGTGGCGACTCCAGAAGAACCCTTTTCGAAAACCTTGCTTCCATTAGAGGATAGTTCAGCGTTGAGCGCCTCGGAAGCAATGAACACACTTTAAACAAAAAAACGCGAGTCTCAACCATCTTTTCGCGACCGCTCGCATAAACGTTCGAGATGTCCCAGGACGTCGGAACGGACGGCGGCGACATGGACTTGCCGTTTCTCCAGTTGCATGTACTAGTTGAGGGTTGTGTCAGCCAAGCTCTCCTGGAAATAGTGGATCAGGAGTTTTTCGTTTTCAGCGTATGTGGCCATCTTACGACAGTATATCGTATGATTATTCTTAGGGCAAGTCAGTCCGGAATACTTGGGGAAGTCTGGGACCTTGAATTTTGGCGGGAGCTGGATGTTCTTGACCAGACACATGTCTACCGCCTCTTTGACGTCGAAGATATGTCCCTCGACTGCCTTCAGTCTTTCCTCCAAGGCAAAGATCTGTTGCTTGGACACCTCAGGAGTGTGAATGTGCATTGCCCTGGCGTCAAACTGCACAGGGGCTTTTTGCTCAAAGAAGAACTCCTCTTCTTCTTCCTCCTCATGGTGAGAGGTGTGGTTGCCATGAGTTTCCCCTTTGTTGAGGTTTTGCTAGCGCATGACCTACACTAATTGTACCATTTACTCTCGGAGGGCGCTAACCTCAGTAGTAAGTTTGCGATTCTGTTCCTCCAGATGCTCCATAACTCTAGCCTTTTGTGCACGAGTTTGGATGGGAAGAGGACCAGCCACTTTCTAGGATGCCCAAAAATGAATTTTATTAATGGAAATGATAGGTTTGGGATTAGTATCTTCTAAGAAAATGACTTAGGTATCATCCTTAAAGCATACGCTTTGCGGAGTACCATACCCACTTTGGTGTAATGGTTCCTTCCCCATCATGGATTTTGACAAGTATAACGAAGGTCACCATATACTTTAGTACATTTATCCCTTCCTTGTGGATGGTTACAAATGTGCTCGGGGCCTCTTTCGTCTTTGTCTTAGAAATATCTAATGTCCCCTAGCATGAATGCATTTATGCATGACAGATTTTAAAATGATGCTTATGCGTACTTTCCTTATTTATTCTCTCTCTTGGTTTTTCCACTTATGACATGATTGTAAGAATTAATGGTTGAGTTCAAGAGGGGGGGGTGAATTGAACTTTAGAAAACTTTTTCGCAAAGCACACTTTCTTTGGAAATAATGATTTATCTTTATTCAATTCTTCTATAGGTAGATTTGATTTTAATTACAGCAAGAATATGAACAAGAAATAAAAGAGATGAAAGCAGAAAAATCAACACAAAAGTTTATACTGGTTCACTCTTTACCAGAGCTACATCCAGTTCTTGACAAATCTGCCAAGTTCCACTAATTCCAAGTGAAAATTACAACCAGTAGATATTCACCAATCTACCCCAAGAACTATCTCACAAACCCACAAGATAGACTCTTGAAAACCTCCCAGTAACCAAATCCAGTTACTGTACCCAGTGCAGATCCAAAACCCAATCTACACAATCACACTTTATACAAGAATATGAAAAGAAAAAACCTGGACTGCAGCTTTAATAGTATAGATGTCCAGAAGCAATTCTAACTCAGAACTTTCTCTCTTTGATGAACAACAATCTTGATCAAAGCACCTTATGATATGAAAAGTTTTTGAATGCATAGAGAAAGTCACGGATATGATAGCTCTAAGATTACTTTCAAATGTTTTCTCAAATTGTATATTTCAAAAGATAGATCAAACCTATATTTATAGAATAAAAGAAGGAACCAGAATGTTTAAACTGATAAAAACTGATTCAGAGTAGCAAATGATCGATTAGAATAATAGTATGACAGGTTAGAATCAGTTATGATCGATTAGAATAGCATTATGACCGATTAGAACTAGTTATGCTTGATCAGAATCATATTATGATCGATCAGAATACTTGTCGATTGATTAAAACGATATTTCAATCGATTGATTTTATTTAAAACTTCATTCAATCGATTAATTCGTGTTTTCAATGGATTGAAGTAGCTTAGAAAAAAATGATAGCTCTCTGTTTTAACAGATTAAAAATCATTTCAACAGATTGAAATTCTATGAACTCTTAGACTGAAAAAATGGTTTCTCTGTTTCAACAGATTAAAAAACATTTCAACATATTGAAAATGCGAAACCTTTAATATTTGAAAAAATCATTAAGAACATTTTTAACCTGTTGATTCTGCGATTCAACCAATTGATATTTCGACTACAAATCCACACTTCTTATGTTAAGTGATTTTAATAGATTGAAAACTCTTTTTCAACAGATTGAAAAACTTAGTTTGTTCTTTTAATGCTTAAAGGTTAGTTTTTCATGCAGACAAATGAGTTCAATGAGATGCATCATTTCAAGGTGCTTATCACAAGATCTATTGGCCTATCAAGAGATTAAGTTTTAAACTTCTAACCTATTCATCTACACACCCACAAACTAAACTATATCAACTCAATATGTCTTCATCAAATCCAACAAGTGCTTCAATCTCCCCCTATTTGATGGAGACAAATAACCACTCGCACCTGCACAAGTAATAACGTAACATAGACATATATGATTTTGTGGTGTGTGTGTAGTGACAGCTTATAAGCAAACACTTCTCCCCCTATTTGACTTCATCAAATAAAGTGTTTAGTTACAGTCCAACAAGCACCACGTAGGTACAAAAAAAACAAGGAAAAGAAACAAGAGAACAAAACACATAAAAAACAAGACTTCAATCATCACCATTCCAGGGACCCCGATTAAATTGAAGATCACCAATTCCGTTGAAGATATCTTCCAGCTTGATTGTCAATGTGTTGAAATCCGGCAATGAAATCTTCATCCAGACGGTGCTGGCGAGCTCTCGGAGCAAATGTCATCTCCGTGTGCCTCCTTTGATTGGTTTGCAGCTCATTCATCTCGATGCAAGCATAGTCCTTTCGAACTCGTGAGAGAGGCGTGCCACTGGCCAGGTTGTGTAGTATAAGGAATTACTTCCAGTGGAGACTGTTCTTCCATGACATCTTCCATAGGGTCTGTTGATCTTGCCTGCAGAAGCACTCGGGATACCAAGTATCATCATCTTCCTCTTGTTCTTCTTCTTCAATTTCTTCTTCTCTCCCAGCCTTCTTCTTTTGAAATCCACTCACCGTCAATTTTGATGAATCCCATTTTATGAAGGACAGAGTTGTTAACTTCATTTGTGGGGCGAACAGCTTCAGCTTAATTCTCCTTCCAAATCAACACCGAAATGAGTTAAAAATTTAGAAATCAATATTGCATAAGGATACCTAAAATCACTTAGCCTTTTCGCTTTGATCATATGATCCTTGATGACAAAAACCCAGCTTCACTCTTATTCCGTGGTGAATACAATACATCGACACTCAAATCTCCTTCATTTAGTACCGCATGATTGCTCCCCCGGGAGTAAGCTGCCAGACCACTATGAATGCAAGGATCCTTTCTTCAAGCTTCAACTTTCCAGATGTTGAAGGAACTCACTGAGTCCCTCTTATTTCGCAAACAAGAGCGAAAATACCGAACTTTGTTAAATTCTTCCACATCGACGTATACCCTTTGGTAACTTTTACTCCTTTATCTTTGAGACCAACAACATCTTTCCAGACAGTGGGAGTAATCTCTATTTCCACTCCTTTGACTTGAGTTTTTAGAGTAGACCCTTCAAATGACAGGTTAGTGAAGAAGACTTTAATAAGGTCAGGATAAATCCTACCATTGAGCTCAAGGAACTTCTGAAGCTTCTGATGTTGTAGCAGTTTCCGAACACCTCTGAACCCTTCAGAGTCCAATCATAAAAATTTTAGAACCTTGGGTATATTGATTTGTTTTCTGCTCATTTCATGAATGAACAAATCCATCTTTTCTTGGTTCCCATTGAACCAGGATTCAATGCGCTCTCCTACAGATGTTCCTTGCACAGCAGCAGAGGATTCTCCTTTGCTGAACTTCTTCCTTCCTGATTTGGTGTGCTTGAACATGCTTACTTGTGAGATGAAACAGAAAAATATAGAAGAGAGAATGTTTTCAAGAAGAAGTATAAGCTTATCAAACAACTATTGTATGCTAAGATGAAATGAGAACACTCGGTCCCTTCATCTTCTTTGAATAGACAATTTTGTCTGTAATGATTTACTGCTGTTTTGCTTTAGCGCAGGGATGGTACAGGTGGAGAGAGAGAACTTTTACTGTGCACCTTAATTACCCTCACATCTGATATCCAATCACAGTCATTAAGCTTTTATTGGATAACTCTGATATTTAAGAGAGTAGCTAAAGCTGATCCTAGTTGTAAATGCACTCAGCATAATCTGCAGTAATTGATTAGAGGCAATACACTACTAACCCTAGGAAAAATTAACCAATTGATTTTCCAAGAAATTAATTGATTTTTCATTTTGTGATATGGATGCAGATTATCAGGAGTAAAATAAATCGATTGAATCGAAGATTTAATCGATTGTTTTTGTGAAAGAAAAACATGCAGAGTATCAAAAGTGAAATAAATCGATTGAATCGAAGATTGAATCGATTGATTTACAAGAGAAAAATATGCAGAGTTACAAGGTTATTGAAATAAATCGATTAAAAGCTTATTTAATCGATTGAACTGGTAACATATCATGAACAGAGATTGAGAATCAGGAAATCAACAGATTATTTCTCAATTTCAATCAATTAAAACACATAATTTCAAGTTTTTCAGACAATTTTAATCGATTGAGCATGTTATCAACCTATTAAAAAGCACATAATCACAATAAAGAATCAATTATTCAATACTAGATATATCCGTAATTCCTAATTCAGCTTCTAAGCATATTAAGTCTATCTCTAGGACGTGGTTTAGTGAATAAGTCGCCTAACTATTTCTCGCTTCAATGAATAAAATTTCACAATCACCCCTAGATACATGTTCTCTAATAAAGTGATGTCTAATTTCAATATGCTTAGTTCTAGAGTGTTGAATAGGATTCTTAGTTAGATTTATTGCACTAGTATTATCACAAACCGGAGGTACCGTGTTAAGAGCCACTCCATAATCTTTCAGCTTGTTGTTTAAGATAGATACTCTAAGCACAACAACTCCTAGCCGTAATGTATTCAGCTTTCGCAGCTTGAAAGAGCAACACATGCTTGCTTTTTGTTGTGCCACGATATGAGACTCGCTTCCCAAGAAATGACATGTACCATAGGTACTTTTCCTCGTCCAATCTACATCCCGCAAAGTCGAATCGTAAAATCCAACAAGTTTAAGAGATGCACCTTCAGGATACCATAGTCCGACATTAATGGTTCCTTTAAGGTACTTGAGAATCCTTTTAGCAAGCGGTAAGATGAGATTCCTTTGAATTTGCCTCGAAATCTAGCACAAAGGCACACACCGAACATAATGTCGTGCCTACTAGCAATCGATATAGCAGAGAACCAATCAAACCTCTATATTTAGTTTGATCAACAGTATTTCCCTTTTTCATCTAAATCTAGACAGCAGTTAGTAGACATGGGTGTAGAGGATTCATTGCAATTGTGCATATCAAATTTCTTCAACAACTCATTACAGTATTTAGATTGACTTAGAAAAATGCCATTTCTTAATTGCTTAACCTGGAGACCAAGGAAGAAATTTAATTCTCCCATCATAGACATCTCAAATTCACTTTGCATTTCCTTAACAAACTTATTACACAAGGCATTATTAGTAGAACCGAAAATGATATCATCAACATACACCCGCACTGTAATAATGTTAGTTCCAGCATTTCTTAATGAATAAGGTTTTATCAACTTCACCTCGCTTGTATCCTTGATCAATTAAGAAGTTACTTAGCCTCTCATACCATTGTCTAGGAGCTTGCTTTAAACCATAAAGAGCCTTTTTTAATTTGTAGACATGGTCGGATGCTTGTGATTTTCAAAACCAGGAGGTTGAGAAACATAAACTTCTTCATTGATGAGTCCATTTAGAAAGGCACTCTTGACATCCATCTCGTAGTAATCCGAAACCACTAATACAAGCATAAGCTAATAATAGTCTAACAACTTCAAGTCTAGCTACAAGTGCAAAGGTTTCATCAAAATCAATTCCTTCCTGTTGGTTATATCCTTTGGCTACCAATCTAGCTTTATTTCTAGTGATAATGCCGTGTTCATCTAGTTTATTTTTGAATACCCACTTAGTACCAATTACATTGATATCTTTGGTTTTAGGAACTAATTCCCACACGTTATTCCTTTCAAACCGATTAAGCTCATCATGCATAGCACTAACCCAAGATTCATCATTTAATGCATCCTTAACAGCTTTTAGGTTCAATTTGTGAAATGAATGCCATATGATTGCAGAATTGATTAAGAGAATGTCTAGTGGATACTCCCTTATTGATTTGCCCAATGACATTGTCTAGAGAAAGATCTCGTTGGGACAATCCATTCTTTAGGAAGCTCATCCAGGATATCTTCTTCCTCGTTCTTCAGTAATTCTTGGTGGATCAGCTTTTGCAGGATCAATTGATTGATCACCTTCTTCGACAGTATGTTGATCTCGAGCCATCGGGATGTTTTAACCGATAAGAATTATCAGCTAAATCGTCATCATCTCGCAGCACTCGTTGTTTTATTCTCGCAACACTCGAGGAGACTCATTAAAAACAACATGTACCGATTCTTCAACAGATTTCAGCCTTAAATTGTAGACTCTATATGCATGGTCATTAGTAGAATAGCCAAGAAAGATTCCTTTATCATATTTTTCATCAAACTTGCCAATATTTTCTTTCCCATTGTTTAAAACAAAACATGTACATCCAAAAACCCTGAAATAGTTTATGTTGGGTTTTCTTCCTTTGTAAAGTTCATATGGGGTTTTCTTAAGCATGGGTCTAATCAAAACTGTATTCAAAACATGACAAGCAGTGTTTACAACATCTGCCCAAAAGTATTTAGGTAAAGAATTTTCACAAAGCATTGTTCTAGCAAGTTCCACAATGGATCTGTTCTTTCTTTCCACAACACCATTCTCGCTGAGGAGTTCTTGGAGCAGTAAAAATTGTGTTTTATGCCATACTTTTCACTGAATGATTCAAACTTTTCATTTACAAATTCTCCACCATTGTCACTTTGAATAGAAGTAATGAAATAACATTTTTCATTATGTAAGACCTTGGCAAGCTTTTTGAAAGATTTGTAAGAATCAGATTTGGCTTTTAAAAAGATAGTCCAAGTAAATCTGGAAAAATCATCAACAATTACCATGGTATAGAGATTACCACCTAGGCTTTTATTTCTTGAAGGACCAACCAAATCCATGTGAAGAAGTTCCAAAGGTCTAGAAGTAGAAACAATGTTTTTGTTTGAAAAGGATTTCCTAGTTTGTTTACCTTTTAAACAAGCTTCACAGATTTTGTCTTTCGAAATTCAAGCATAGGTAGCCCAGAGACTAATTCTTTAGAAATCAGCTTTATCCAGATGATTAAGATGAATATGTGCAAGCCTTCTATGCCATAACCAAGATTCTTCTTCTTTAGTAAGAAGACAACTTTGAGATGAGATAGAATGCTTGATATCTAACATGTAAATGTTATTTAACCTCTTACCTACCAACATTACCGTGTCGGATTTTGGCTCACAGATTAGACATTTTTCTCGGTTTGAAGATAACCTTGTGACCTAGATCACATAACTCGGCTTATGCCGATTAAGTTGTGCTTGAGACCTTCAACAAGAAGAACATTGTGAATGGTCACGGATTCACCATCTCCTATATCTCCAAAACCTAGAATTCTTCCCTTGTTGTTGTCTCCATATGTCACGTGACCTCCATTCTTCAGCCTCGCTTATGGAATTTTGAAATATCACCTCGTCATGTGCCTTGAGCATCCGTCTGTCCAGGTACCAAAGGGACTCTTGTTGCTGTTCTCGAAAGATCAAGCATCAAGTATTTGGTACCCTTAAATATTTTGGGTATAGGAGTCAAATTTTCTCGTTTAACATGTTTTGGAACCCATCTCATTCTACCTTGCGGCACAAAATATTTTCTAGCATGACAGAATTTTACAGTATGTCCCTTTTTCATGCAAGTAATGACAAGATGAGAAAGGGGATGTTGTTGCTTTTCCGAAAGAAAAGAAGTTCAAATACTTTTTAGTTTTCACCCCAACCTTAGGTTTGTACCCGATTCCAGAGATGTTCAAAAACACAGCTTTGAGACCCAAGAAGTGTATCTAAATTTTCTTTACCTTGAGTAAACTTAGACAAAGTTTTAATCAAGTAATCAACCTTATTCTGTAGAAGGATACACTTTTCACAATTATTGTTAGCAAGCAGCATTATCAACAGATGAATATATTATTTCAATATGTTCCATATCTCGTTTTTCTTTCTAATAACTCTTTTCCGTAATTTTAACCCTATTTTCTAACCAGCTTATTTAGTCCTTTTAACCGATTATTTGTATGAGATAAATTCTTGGCTTCATTATGCAATTCATTGAAAGCATTTAGTAATGTGCTGTAATTCATTTCATTTTCTGTGGGAGTTGAACTTACATGCGATGAAGAGGATTCACAGCCAGCCATCAAACATAGGTTTACCTCTTCACCTTCGGATGCGTAACTCGGAGGATGAATCATTGTCTTGCCAAGCTATGTAGGCCTTTTTCCCTTTGTACTTTGACTCTTTCTTGTTCCGATTCTTGGTTTTTTCCGGACATTCACTCCTTATGTGTCCCCGCTTACCACAAGAATAACAAGTAACAAGTATTTTGAATAGATTCAATTCTTTTATCGATGTACCTTTTAACTTGGTCAGCTTCTGTTCTTCCTTCTAAGAAATTTCCCAAACTTCTTAACCAACAGAGTCGATTCTCGATTCATCTTCTTCGCACTCACGTATTTTCTTCAATCGTCTTGAGAACAATGTTTCTGCTTTTCTTCTCTCGCATTTTCTTGTTCTTTGAACCGATTGATTTCCAACTCATGTTCCCTTAACTTACCAAATAGTGAAGCAAGTAGTCATTTCAGCTTAAGTCTCTTGATTCTCGATATAGTCGTCACCTTTGGTTGCCAAGTTCTGTCCAAACATTTCAAGATTTTGATGTTCAACTCTTCCTTGTCAAAAGTCTTTCCTAGCCCAATTAGATGATTGACTATATGCGTGAATCTTTTCTCGTACATCTCGCAATTGTTTCTCCTTGCCGCATTTTAAACAATTCATAGTCTCTAATTAATTCATGCTTTCTTGCCCTTTTCACGTCGATGTACCCTCATGAGTGACCTCTAGAATTTCCCACATTTCTTTGGCAGAGGCACATTGAGACACCCCGAAAAACTCATCAAGATTTAAAGCAGAGGTAATAATATTTTTAGCAAGATAATCATATTGGACTCTCCTATTTTCTCGCATCAGCTAATTCAGCCCAATTTTTCTCAACAATTTTACCGTCCACCGTATGAGTTGGTTTGAAAGGCCCATTAACAATTGTTTCCCAAATACCTCTATCAAGAGATTCAATAAAGATTTTCATTCTAACCTTCTAGAAAGAATAATTCACACCAAAGAAAAAGAGGAGGCCTCGTTTATGGAGGCTCCTTCCGAAAAATTCATCTTTCCCTCAACCATTCTTGGACCGAATTCTTGAGTAACTTAAAAGAACCAGCTCTCGGTACCAATTGTAAGAATTAATGGTTGAGTTCAAGAGGGGGGGTGAATTGAACTTTAGAAAACTTTTTCGCAAAACACACTTTCTTTGGAAAGAATGATTTATCTTTATTCAATTCTTCTATAGGTAGATTTGATTTTAATTACAGCAAGAATATGAACAAGAAATAAAAGAGATGAAAGCAGAAAAATCAACACAAAAGTTTATACTGGTTCACTCTTTACCAGAGCTACATCTAGTTCTTGACAAATCTGCCAAGTTCCACTAATTCCAAGTGAAAATTACAACCAGTAGATATTCACCAATCTACCCCAAGAACTATCTCACAAACCCACAAGATAGACTCTTGAAAACCTCCCAGTAACCAAATCCAGTTATTGTACCCAGTGCAGATCCAAAACCGAATCTACACAATCACACTTTATACAAGAATATGAAAAGAAAAAACCTGGACTGCAGCTTTAACAGTATAGATGTCCAGAAGCAATTCTAACTCAGAACTTTCTCTCTTTGATGAACAACAATCTTGATCAAAGCACCTTATGATATGAAAAGTTTTGAATGCACAGAGAAAGTCATGGATATGATAGCTCTAAGATTACTTTCAAATGTTTTCTCAAATTGTATATTTCAAAAGATAGATCAAACCTCGTATTTATAAAATAAAAGAAGGAACCGAATGTTTAAACCGATAAAAACTTATTCGGAGTAGCAAATGATCGATTAGAATAATAGTATGACAGAGTTAGAATCGGTTATGATCGATTAGAATAGCATTATGACCGATTAGAACTAGTTATGATCGATCAGAATCATATTATGATCGATCAGAATACTTTTCAATCGATTAAAATGATATTTCAATCGATTGATTTTATTTAAAACTTCATTCAATCGATTAATTCGTGTTTTCAATGGATTGAAGTAGCTTAAAAAAAATGATAGCTCTCTGTTTCAACAGATTAAAAAACATTTCAACAGATTGAAATTCTATGAACTCTTAGACTGAAAAAATGGTTTCTCTGTTTCAACAGATTAAAAAACATTTCAACAGATTGAAAATGTGAAACCTTTAATATTTGAAAAAATCATTAAGAACATTTTTAACCTGTTGATTCTGCGATTCAACCAATTGATATTTTGACTATAAATCCACACTTCTTATGTTAAGTGATTTTAATAGATTGAAAACTCTTTTTCAACAGATTGAAAAACTTAGTTTGTTCTTTTAATGCTTAAAGGTTAGTTTTTCATGCAGACAAATGAATTCAATGAGATGCATCATTTCAAGGCGCTTATCACAAGATCTATTGGCCTATCAAGAGATTAAGTTTTAAACTTCTAACCTATTCATCTACACACCCACAAACTAAACTATATCAACTCAATATGTCTTCATCAAATCCAACAAGTGCTTCAATGATGCGATATGAATGTTTTGACTTTGTCAAAAATCATTTTATTCATTTTATGAGTTTAATGTTTATGAACAAAGTCCATATATTTTTTTTTTGGTTTATTCGTCTTATTTGTTTTATTGGTTTTTTATAACCTTTTATCTCTTCTGTCGGACTGCGTTCCTACTTAGCTTAAAAAGAACCTGAAACCAGGCTAGCTAAAAGGCAGACTGTCCGAGATAAAAATGATTTATTGCGAAAGAATAATTTTAACGACCCTTATCTCTTCTGTCGGACTGCGTGACTACTTAGCTTACAAAGAACCTGAAACTAGGCTAGCTCAAAGGCAGACTGTCAGAGATAATGGTGTTTATTGTGAAAAGATTTTTTGAAGATTTTGAGGGTTTTTCTTTTATTTGTTGTATGTTTATGCTATGCAACAATCAAATGAAACAAACAAATGCACACACAATTCACTCATCCGCGAACAAGAAGGACGACGTTTTTAATCACGAGGTAGAGTTTTCCTGTAGAAGAGTGCATATTCAGGGTAGTTCTAAATTTCCTCACCAAGGTCAAGCCCCCAAGGTGCCCCCATTATAGGGTCCCCACTCTCCAGCCTTCCGACCATGCATGGCATTAAGGCCTTAGTCAGTCGTTGGGCCATGAAAGGAAGGTTATCACCTTGAGTGGCGGTTTCCGACCATACCGATGGGCTCATGGCCTTCACTACGACAAATTGTACCTGCCACCCACTCCCTATGGATATCCCACTTGCCCCCGGGTATAGGGGGAATTGTTGTGTTCAAGGGTTTGTGTACAATTTGTATTTCAAACAATTGCATAAAATAAACAAACAACAGTTATTAAAGACAAGCAATTAAAGCATGTTATAAAACAAGGAAGGGTAAAGGCACAATTTTAAGTTTTATTTCTTAAAACTAGTCCACCAGTAAATGGGATCAACTCTCTAGCTTCCCCAATGGAGTCGCCATCTGTTGTCGTCGTCAGAAGAGGCGGTCAGAGCGACGCGATGGTTTCGTTCGACTCTCATTTTTTTTATGTGATGTTACAATGCCTTTAGGTTGTCCGATAACCGAGCTGGACCTGAAGGCGAGGTTTTCGAAGGGTTCGAGGAGTCACCACCAATGTTTTTACCAGAAACATTAGAAAAGGAAGAAAAAAGAAGGCATTGGTTTAGAAAAACCAACTTTGGCCATTACAACCAGAGTCAGGCAAGGGAGTTAGTTACGTGTAGGGAAGGTATTAGCTTCCCTACGATGCCCCTTTCGGGTTCCCTATGATGGACTGTTTATATGAAGAAATAAAAACCATAAATTGCGCTTTTATCCTTTGTTTATTTATTGCGAAAATTAAAATGTTTACTACATGGCCCTAAGTAATTAATGCACAACAATACTATATAAAGAGAGTGTGTAGGAACCTTCAAAGCAAGCTTTTTATATGAATCCTTTGAAATAGGGTGCTTTTTGGCAATCCCCCTGCTCTACAATGTTGATCACTCTTCCTCATAACACTACAAAACATTTTCTAAGAAATCTAAGAAACTCTGGAAATGCTTCAGAGGGATTGTCGCCGCCGTCCGTTCCCACGTCCTGGGACATCTCGAATGTTTAATGCGAGCGGTCGTGAAAAGATGGTTTAGACTCGCATTTTTTGTTTAAAGTGTGTTCATTGCTTCCGAGGTGCTCAACAACTGAACTATCCTCTAATAAAAGCAAGGTTTTCGAAAAGGGTTCTTTTGGAGTCGCCACCAATGTTTTGACCATAAACATTGGAAAAGGATAAAAAGGCGTTGATTTTATTAAAAACCAAACTTGGCCATTATAACCAGAGTTAGGTAAGGGAGTTAGTTACGTGTGGGGAAGGTGTTAGCACCCCACAACGCCCCTTTCGGGTTCCCTATGACGGATTAATTCATTTAAGTAGAGATTACAAGAAATTACGCTATTACCCTATTTTATTCGTACAATAAATATGACTATCTACATGATTTTATTTACATTTTATAAAGCAATAAATAAAGCAGTAAAAGAGAAGAGATTTGAGAAGAACCTCCGTAGCAAGCTTTATATAGAAACTCTGTTACAATAAGGACGCGTTTCGGCAGTCCCTCGCTCTACAACGACTCTCCTCACGACAAAACTCGACTCGACTAAAATTTTCTAGAAGAATCGAATGCTGGAATTTAATTCCTTAACTGATTGTTACCTATATTAGGCAATCAGAAAGATCATTCGAAGGAGGGAGAGAAGTAGACAAGTACTCTGAGTTGTCTGGAGTGTCTGAGGTGTGAAAAAGTGCCAAATGAGCCTCCTATTTATAGTTTTCGCTGCCTGGCACATCTGGGACGGCCGTCTGGGCTGGGACGGCCATCCCAAATGCATTTTTTACACAGGCTGGGACCCCCTGGGAAGTGGGACGGCCGTGCCACATGTGGGACGTGCGTCTCACTTGTCCCAGGATAGTTGGGACGGCCGTCCCAACTCTGGGACGGTGGTCTTGACCTGTTTTGTCCAGTTTTTGTGTTCTGGGACCCTGGGAAGCTTTCCTTGCTATTTTTGGACATTGTTTGATGTCGATAGGTGTCCATTGAAGCTTGATCTTCTTATAGGAAGTCTTCTTGACCCTTTTTAAGATGTCGGGCGAGCTTTTATCGTCGTGTAGGAAGTCTCTTTGGCCTTTGTCGAGACATTGGATGAACTCTGTATGGTTGTGGGAGGTCTTCTTAGTGTTTATTGATTAGCTGGGCGATCTTTATCTTTGTGTGAAGTTTCCCTAGCTTTTATTGAGAGGTCGGGCAAAATTAGGGGTCTACAGCTGCCCCCCCCTTCACCTGCCTAGCTAATTTGTTGGCTTGATATGCCGACAAATTAGTTGGTAGGGGAAGGAGTTAACCCTTTTGCCCGGTCATCCTTCGGATGCTGCTCCTTCGGATGATAAATATTTTGATAGGTACCAACCCCTATCTAGTTTGAGCCTTCTTTTATAAGGCTCTGGTGAGTATTTACCCTCACCAGGTATAAGTCTGTATTTTACTAGACTTTAGTGAGTACCTACCCCCACTAGGTATGAACCTTGTTCTGCAAGGTTTTGGTGAGTACCTACCCTCACCTGATATGAGTTCGCATTTTGCTAAACTCTTGTGGGTACTTACTTCCGAGGTGCTCAACACTGAACTATCCTCTAATAGAAGCAAGGTTTTTGCACCCGTTTTTTTGTAATGCTTCTGGTGAGTATTTTACTCTACCCGATGCATTTTGTTAAGTTTTGATGAGTATCTACCCTCATCCGGTATAAACCTTATTTTATAAGGCTTTGGTGAGTACCTACCCTCACCTAGTACAAATCTGCATTTTGACAGACTCTTGTGGGTACCTACCCCCACCCGGTACGAATCTGCATTTTGACAGACTCTTGTGGGTACCTACCCCCACCTGGTCCGAACCCCGTTTTGCGAGGCTCTGATGGGTACCTACCCCCACCTGGTCCGAATCTGCATTTTGACAGATTCTGATGGGTACCTACCCCCACCTGGTCCGAATCTGCAATTTGACAGATTCTGATGGGTACCTACCCCCACCCGGTCCGAATCTGCATTTTGACAGACTCTTGTGGGTACCTACCCCCACCCGGTCCGAATCTACATTTTGACAGACTCTTGTGGGTACCTACCCCCACCTGGTCCGAACCCCGTTTTGCAAGGCTCTGATGGGTACCTACCCCCACCTGGTCCGAATCTGCATTTTGACAGATTCTGATGGGTACCTACCCCCACCTGGTCCGAATTTGCATTTTGACAGATTCTGATGGGTACCTACCCCCACCTGGTCCGAATCTGCATTTTGACAGATTCTGATGGGTACCTACCCCCACCTGGTCCGAATCTGCATTTTGACAGATTCTGATGGGTACCTACCCCCACCTGGTCCGAATCTGCATTTTGACAGATTCTGATGGGTACCTACCCCCACCTGGTCCGAACCTTGTTTTGCAAGGCTCTTAGGATGACTTTTTGATAATCTATCCTGTGGTCATCTAGTTTTGGAGATGTGTTGGCGACTTAATGTTTCTGTTTATGCGCCTATTCCGTGGGGAATATTTGATTTGACTTTTTGACTTTTTTGTTAGTCATCCAGTTTTACCGGGGACTCTTTGTTTTTGGCTTTTTCGTTTAGCCATCCGGCTTTGCTGGTGATTTCTTGTTTTTGGCTTTTCTTGTTTAGCCATCCGGCTTTGCCGGGGATTCTTTGTTTTGGCTTTTTCTTTTAGCCATCCGGCTTTTGCCGGGGATTTTTGGTTTGATTGTGCCTCTTGATTAGGCAGATGCTTCAATAGTGGTGAAGGCTTTTTACTTGTTATTTTTCGCCTCTCACTAGGCTGATGTTCTATTTTGAGGATATTTGTTCTTGATAATACCTCTGAGTAGGCAAATGCTTTTTTGAAAGCTTTGTGCTTGTATTGCCTCTTGCATAGGTTGATTTCCCGTTTCTTGGGGATATCGGCTCTTTGCTTGTTTCTGATTAAGCATAGGCATTCTTGGGAGTGAAGGTTTTGCCTTTCACTGGGGATATATAATCGATTAACTCCCTGAGGATATGAATTTGTATTTTGCCTTTGCTAATAGGCTTACTGGGGAAAAAAAATTTCTTTTTGGTGATCTGCCGGGGGATTGATTTGCCCCCTGGGGAGGAATGGAGTTTTGACTCCTTGCTGGTTATTTGTTGTTTTGAGCTGGCTTTGCCTATGCTCTTATTCCATTGGGGAATGGGTTTTGCTTTTTTCTCGCGATTGTGCTTTTTCGCGATTTTGGATTTTTGATTTTAAATGCGTGTGCCTTTTTTCTTTTGTGCATGCAGGCTTTTTATTAGCCGATGGAGATGAAGAGGTTTTCTTTTCTTCTCTTTCCTTTTTTAGCGGCCCTGGGGAATTTGTTGGCTTCCTAGGGGTATGATGGAGTCTCGGCTCCTGATTTTTTTTGAAAAGCTCTTATTTGAGTGGAGTGAAGATATTTTCTTCTTTTCTTCCTTTCTTTTTGTAGATTTTTCTTGATATGTTCTTCTTGGGGATCTTCGTGCAGCCTTTTTCTGTAGTGGCCTCTGTGAGGGGATAAAATTTTTCTTTTTGTTGCCCCCTGGTGATGTGGAGGATTTGACTCCGTATTTTATTTGATGGACTTTTGAGTAGTCCTTATTCTCCTTTGGGAAATGAAGTAGAGATTCTGGATGATTTTGCTTGTTGACTCATGTGGCGATGTAGCTGAGTCGTGAGGTAGTCTTTTTGCTTTGCCTCTGGAGTAGGCATGAATCCTCCTGGGGATAATCGAGCCTTTCCATTGGCTTCTTTTTTTTTATTGTTTCCTTCTTTCTTGGATGGAAGGATGTTGATTTAGAGCTATTTCTTTGAAGCTCTTTATTTTGCTGAAATGATTTTGATTTCACCTTTTTCTTTCGCGATCTTGATCTTTATCGTGAGTTATTTGAAATCTGGCTTTTTCATATATCACGTGTGCCTTTTAAGTTTGTACACGTGGGCTTTTCGGAATGTAAACAGAAATAACAACTTTTATTTATTACTTGGCTTTTTTTTTTGTAGTACATTCAAGCATTTTTTTTAAAATACTAAAAGCTATTTAAAAGAAACTACTCCTACTAATCTGCCTCAGGGCTGGAATGGGAGGATGGTGCTGGTGAAGGAATGCAGCGGAGCAAGCGTCGCTGGAACCTCGCCTGAGTCTGGATCAAACCTTCTATCTGGCGGTCCGTCCTATCCTGCCTCATGGTCAGCTGGCCGAACTGCTCTCTCATGAACTGGAACTGCCCTTCCATGTAGGCATGTTCGTCGTCCAGGCGTCGGTATAGGACAGCATAGTCAGGATCATATGACTGCTGCTGGGATTCTGAGGTCGTAGGGATGTCCTGCGGTGTGTCAAAATCCCGCATATCCATCGAGATCGAGACGATTGGGTTTAAGATAAACCCGGATCCTTGCCTGCTGAGGATGTTCATGTGGGTCAATATCGCGCCATTGATCGGCTCCGGTTGGAGGCTAGCCGGGATGTCTTCTCCATCAGGACATCCCCAATATTCGGCTAGAGGGGTGAGAAGGGGAGCTATTATGATGGCTCCTACTGGACCACGAGTTCCGTAGTCCTTAATAGCTTTTAGAAAGGCATAGCCGGGGTTGCACCTATGCCCCTGATGCATGCAATAAACTATGAAAAGGTCGGCTAATGTTACCTTCCCCTGGCTCTCTTTCCGGCCATGTAAGGTCCCGGCTAGTAGCTTATGGCATACGCGAAGTGGGGGAGAGAAGGATGCCCCTTTCAAGTGTGTTGACAAGTTGTGCGCTCCAGTGATCTCTTTCCACATGTTGGTGGTGGTGAGGGTAGCTGGCTTCTCGAGATATGCTGCCCTATATTCCGGCGTCCTGGTGTCTGCCCTCTGACAGAAGCCCATGATGACATTGAAGTCATCTAGGAAAGTGGTCCGGTAGGCACCGTCCATCCAGTAAGAGACGGCTTGAGTGGGCGGCACTCCGGGCATGGTAGAAGGCAATTCGGCCAGATTGACCGAAGCAAGGAACTCCATCGTAGCAGTACAGTGGATCCGGGTAGGTGGCTCACGGAGCAGAAAGTCTCATCCTATGTTGTGGATGAACCTTCTGACGTCTTGATCCCATCCGAACATAGCCAGGATTTCAAAATCCAGACGCAACATGGGATACCAGGAGGATTGCTGGATATTTGCCAATCTTTGTTGGTGTGGCTCTGCCAGCAAATTGTTGGTAACAGTAGTTTCTCTGGCAGCGGTTCTATTGCGCTTTCTCCTGGATGAGCCTTCTCCATGTCGTCGCCATCCCTTTCGACGTCCGGGGGACGTCTCGAACGTTTATGCGAGCGGTCGCGAAAAGATGGTTTAGACTCGCGTTTTTTGTTTTAAAAGGTTTTCGAAAAGGGGTTCTTATGGAGTCGCCACCAATGTTTTGACCATAAACATTGGAAAAGGAAAAAATGTTGATTTTAAGAAAAAACCGCACTTGGCCATTATAACCAGAGTTGGGTAAGGGAGTTAGTTACGTGTGGGGAAGGTGTTAGCACCCCACAACGCCCCTTTCGGGTTCCCTATGATAGATTAATTCATTTAAATAAAGACTACGAGAAATTACGCGATTACCCTATAATATTAAATGGCTATCTACATGATTTTATTCTATATTGCATGCATAAAATAATGAATAAAGCTAAATAAAACAATAAAAGAGACAAAATAGCTATCTACATGATTTTATTCTACATGGCATAAATAAAGTTAAATAAAACAATAAATAAAGCAATAAAAGAGAAGAGAATTGAAAAGAACCTCCGTAGCAAGCTTGATATTGAGAATCTCGAACTGTGAGGATGCGTTTTGGCAATCCCTCTCTCTACACAGACTCTCCTCACCAATACAGGATCGACCCCACTAAAAATTTAAAGAAGAATCGAATGCCTGAATATAATTCCTTAACCGATTGTTACCTATTTAAGGCAATCGGAAAGATCATTCAAGAGAAAGAAAGAAATAGACAAGTGCTCTGAGTTTTAGAAAGTGTTTCAGAGCTCTTTGGAGTGTCTGGGGTGTGAAAAAGTGACAAATGAGCCTCCTATTTATAGTTTTCGCAGCTGGCGCACTTCGGGACCACCGTCTGGACTGGGACGGCCGTCTGGACTGGGACGGCCGTCCCAAATGGCAAAATTACACAGGCTGGGACCCCCTGGGGACCCGGGACGGCCGTCCCACTTGAACTGGGACTCGGGACGGCCGTCCCAACTTCGGGACGCGCGTCCCAACTGGCTGGGACAGGTTGGGACGGCCGTCCCAACTTTGGGACGGCCGTCTCGACTGTTCTGGCCAGTTTCGCGCGTTTCGGGACTCCGGGAAGCTTTCCTTGTCTGTTTTGGACGTCAGTTGATGCCGATATGTGTCCGTTGAAGCTTTATCTTCGTGTAGGAAGTCTCCTTTGTGTGGATGATTGAACTCCGTCTTATTATGAGAGGTCTTCTTTAGTCTTTATCGTGCATATAAGCGAATTCCATGTTGTTGCGGGAGGTTTCCTCAATTTTTGGGAAACCAGATGAACTCCATCTTCGGGCGAAGTTCCTCTATCTTTTATTTTGAGAGGCCGGGCAAAATTAGGGGTCTACAGCTGCCCCCCCTTCACCTGCCTAACTAATTTGTTGGTTTTAATATGCCGACATAATTAGTTGGTAGGGGAAGGAGTTGGCCCTTTTGCCCGGCTATCCTTCGGATACTGCTCCTTGATGATCCTCCGGATGATAAATATCTTGATAGGTACTAACCCCTATCTGGTTTGAGCTTTCTTTTTCTAAGACTCTGGTGAGTACTTACCCTCACCTGGTATAAGTCTGTACTTGACTAGACTTTTGTGGGTATTTACCCCTACTAGGTATGAACCTTGTTTTTCAAGGTTTTGGTGAGTACCTACCCTCACCTGGTATGAGTTTGTATTTTGCAGAACTCTTGTGAGTACTTACTTCCGAGGTGCTCACCACTGAACTATCCTCTAATAGAAGTAAAGTCTTTGCACCCGTTTTTTGCAATGCTTCTCGGTGAGTATTTTTTTTTTTTTTTTTTTTTTCACCTGATGCATTTTTACTAAATTTTGATGAGTACCTACCCTCATCCGGTATAAACCTTATTTTTATAAGGTTTTGGTGAGTACCTACCCCCACCTGGTATGAACCCCGTTCTGCAAGGTTTTTTTTTTTTTTTTTTTTTTTTTTTTGATAAGCCTCGTTCTGCAAGGCTTAGGTGAGTACGTATGAAGTTTTTGGTAAGCCCCGTTCTGCAAGGCTTAGGTGAGTATGTACCCCCACCCGGTATGAAGTTTTTGGTAAGCCCCGTTCTGCAAGGCTTAGGTGAGTATGTACCCCCACCCGGTATGAAGTTTTTGGTAAGCCCCGTTCTGCAAGGCTTAGGTGAGTATGTACCCCCACCCGGTATGAAGTTTTTGGTAAGCCCCGTTTTGCAAGGCTTAGGTGAGTACGTACCCCCACCCGGTATGAAGTTTTTTTTTTTGGTATATCTTTTTTTGATTGATGAGTACGAACCCTCATCCGGTTTCTGGCGACTTATTGTCTCTGATCATGCGCCTTTTCCATGAGGAATGATTGATTTTCTTTCTTTTTTTGACTTTTCTATTTTAGTCATCCGGTTTTACCGGGGATTCTTCGTTG
The DNA here is from genome assembly GCA_963425845.1 of Sphenostylis stenocarpa. Lineage (NCBI taxonomy): Eukaryota > Viridiplantae > Streptophyta > Magnoliopsida > Fabales > Fabaceae > Sphenostylis > Sphenostylis stenocarpa. The sequence continues at coordinate 17,920,900 of OY731402.1, read as the reverse complement.
GTTGCCTTTTAGGCAGGAATTTGATTGTGCCTCTTGATTAGGCAATTGCTTCAGCAATGGTGAAGACTTTTATGCTTTTGGGCTTGCATTACCTCTGGCATAGGTTGATTTCCCATTTCTCTGGGATATTAGCTCTTTGCTTATTTTGAGCAAACAGTAGTTCTGTTGTAAGCTCACTGGTGAAAATTTTTCTTTTGAGAATTTGATTGCTCTGACTGAGATCTCTTTTGAATTGCACCCTTAGAGGGAAAATGGAGTTTTTGACTCCTTATTGCTTGAACTGACTTTTGTCTATGCTTTTATTTCTGCTGGGGAATGGGTTTGTATGTGCGCCTTTTATGCACGTTAGATGGAAAGATATATATTTTCTCTTCTCTTTGTAATGATCCCTGGGGAATTTTATTGGCCTCCTGGGGATGGAAATTTCTTCTTTTCTGCTTTTGTAGATTTTTCTTGATGTGCTCTTCTTGGGGATTTTCTTTCGGCTTTTTCATGTCGTGGCCTTTGTTGGGGGATGAAAGGCTTTTCTCTTCTTTCTTTATGTTGCCCCCCAGTAATTTGGGTGATTTAATTCTGTGTTTTCTTCGATGGACTCTTGTGTAGTCCTTATTCTCTTTTGGGAAATGAAATGGAGACTCTTGCATGAGTGTGCTTGATGACTCATGTAGTGATGAAGCTGAGTCGCGAGGTAATCTTTTTGTATTGCCTCTGGAGTAGGCAAGGATCCGCTTGGGGATGATCAAGCCTTTTCATTGGCCATTTTTTTTATGTACCTTCTTTTGTTGGTGCTATTCTTTTTCGAAGCTTCTTTATTCTGCTGAGATAGTTTTGATTTCGCCTTTCGCGATTTTGATTTTCATATGGAGACTGGATTCTGGCGCCTCCTGTTTTCAATCACAAGTATGGAGACTAGCCTCCTTATATGCATGTTTATTATTTTTGTTTGAAGAAAATTATTTTTCTTGATTTTGATAAAGTCGTATTATGCAACTACTTTGTGTGTGGATGTCCTAAATGCAATCTATTTGTTTATTTATTTTTGATGCATTTAGAAAGTAACTGGCCTTCTCCCGTTGGCTTCTTATGAGTATGCCGATGGGTTCCTTTCTTTATGATTACAATGATGGGCTCATCTTTTACTCATCTTTTAATTTTAGCCCTATCTTTTGCCTAGACCGCCCTTTGCGGGTTTTCGATCTAGCGGGCTGCCTTAATTTTTGCCTAGAATATTTTAGGGGGCTTTTGCCTTATCTTTTGCTTAGATCGTTCTTTTGGGATTTCCGATCTAGCAGGCTACCCTAGTTTTTACCTAAGAATATACTAGCAGGCATTTATTATTTTCTTTTTTGTTATGCTTCCCTTTTTAGATGCATACTTGATCTTTGATTAAAGGTCTTTGCACATATTTATGATTAATAACGAGGCATTTCCATAATATATGGTCAAGAGAAAGGAAATGAAAGGGATTTTATTGATAAATGATCAAAAGTTTTATTTCTTTTGTAGAAGGATTTCAAAAGGTATTTAGAAGAATGGATGGCCAGGGTTGGCTATACTGTATAAGCTTAAACAGTCATGTCCGTGATATCTGCCCCCTGGTTCTCCTAATTGCTTCAGTTGAGATGCCTGAGCTCAGAGTGAAGACTATGCAGACTGCTTGCTTCTGGAAGAATGTTATCTTAGCCGCCTTTTCGGTTTTCGACTAAAGTAACCATTGCTCTTAGTTTCTCTTTTTTACCTCTACTTTTTACCTAGGACGTATCCTAGCGAGGAATATGGACCCTATCTTTTGCCCAGGAACGTCCTTTGCGGATTTTCATTCTTGACGGGTCTTGAGCAATGTCTTCAAGCATAATACTTCTTCACCGCGTCTGAATTGATTGGGTGTCGAAATTCCTCTCCATCCATATTGGTGAGGATAAGTGCCCCTCCTAAGAAAGCTCTTTTGACCACAAAGGGTCCTTCGTAATTTGCCGCCCATTTTCCAATTTTATCCTTTTGGGCTGGGAGCAGTTTCTTTACCACTAAATCTCCTTCTTGATAAGTATGAGGGCAGACCTTTTTGTCATAAGCCTTTTTTATTTTCTTTTGATAGGCTTGTCCACACATATAATATTCAGTTGTTTTTCTTCCATAAGGTTTAACTGGTCATATCGGCTTCGAACCCGTTTAGCTTCTGTTACGTTTACTTCCATTATCAGGTGCTTTTGTCAACATGAGTAGCTGTACCGATTTGCTGTCTCGGATCTTTGCTATAACCGAAGAGTAATCCTTTTGAATGTAGAGCAATTGTCGTGTCAATGCCCCTCTTCCTTTCCTTAGGGATTTCAATCCTCCTATTGATCACCATATTTCCACATTTCCCCATCAATTATTTGAATGCTTTATGATGAAGGGTCAAGAGAATAGAAAGAAAGGGATTTATCACAAAGGCTTGTGTTTTAGTGAGATTCTTTTTATGAAATAATAGTTTCTGTAAGAATGGCTAGCCAAGGTTGGTCGGTGTTTAGGCTAGTTTAAACAAACGTTTTGTTTTAATGAGGTAGCGTCTTCAGCTGATTACTTTACGACTGATTAACATTCCTAGTCTGCTTAGGATCTTGCCCTTTTATCTTTTTGTCTTGGCCTTTGACCTTGACGGGCTTCTTTTAATAATAATTTCTTTTCTCAAACATTGTCGAAACACGATTTTCTTATTCGTGTCTCTAGCTAATCAATCATGTTAACTTTGGCTTCATTTGGCGTTTTGATTATTTTGACGCATTTTGGAACAAAACGTTTGTTTAAACAGGGTTATTTAATGGGGTATAGACATGTTTAGCAGGAAAAGAAGCAGATAGTAAGAATAGCATTCTTTTATAATTTCAGGGAAATGCGTGCCCTAAAGATGCTCGGGGATCGGGCACACCCCGAGGAGTGATCTCTAATAGTCATTGGGTTTACATCCCTTAGAATCAGAAGAAGGACATCTAATGACTAATGCTACCCTTGATGCTAATATCCCTCCTTTTTGGATGATCGTCTTTTTAAGGTATGGAGGGGAGACTTCCCTTTTCATCGTACAACTTGTCCTTTTGTAGGGTTGTCCTTTAAAGGATTATTCTTAAAATCTAGGATGTCTCTTATTCCTTGAACATCCTTTCCAAGCCCTTGCCTGGGCTGTATCCATATCTCTTCATTATATGGGCCACTTTTAAACTGCTAGGATGTCTTTCCATATTTTCAAATGTCTTCTTCAGCCGCATCCATTTAAGGTATGGTAGATGGTTCGCTGATTCGAATCTAGTCTTTAACTTGAATCATGATCAATTTGTCGCCTACCACGAATTTGATTTTTCGGTGGAGCGTTGAAGAAACTGCCTTAGCACTTTGAATCCAAGGTCTGCTCAATCTTCCCTTGGGATTCTTTTTTCCTTTTCCTCTTTGGTTTCTTTATTTTTCCTTTGTTTTTAGGAGCATTATCTTGTAGCTCCTTGGATGAATAAAATTTTTTGCTTATCATCCTGCCCCCAATTCTGGCTATATTGGAGATATCTTCATTGACGGACAATTCTTCTGTGTATTTCCATAGTACAGCTTTATCTGATGTATAAGGGAAAAGACGAGGCATAAATGAGCGCAAAGGTGTTATTGCCCCTTCCCTGTCATTATCAGTTTGGGTATCGACATTTACTTCTTTCTTATTGTCTCCTTGTCCCAGATTGATGGCCTCAGTTTTTTCTTAATGGGGCTGTATTAATTGAGCTCCTTTTTCCAACAGTCTTTGCAAGTCCGGGGAAATGGTCCCCTCCTCACTGTCTGACTCAATCCATTCGCCTTTAGCTTTCAGATCCCGCAGAGAGTTTTCAATCACAGACATGACTGTTTATTATACGGTCTATATTTGGGTTTAGATTTTATTTAATTATTTTGGAATGAGAGAGAAAGGAACGAAAGAGAAATGGAAAATGCCTCATTGTACTGATAAATGCAAATATTCACAAGGCCCACCTAAAAAATCTCATGATCACGGGCAAGGATCATGAGAGATACATCGAAAGCTTTTTGATATATTTTTATTATATTTTTGTAGTATCATTTTTTTTTAGAGATGGTAAAAATGATGAGCCCTAAATTGCTGGTCTTCCTTATCCCGTCTTTCATTCGGGCTTTGATAAGGGCTGGTCGTCCACCTTTGGAGTAGATGCGTCAAAGGTAATCCATCCTGCATCTATTAAATCTTGGACCTTATGCTTTAAAGCTACACAGTTTTCAATGGAGTGTCCCGGAGAGCCTGAATGATAATCACAACTTTCATTAGATTTATACCATTCCGGGTATGGTGGCTCCATCTTCTTAGGAGGGACACGCACGAGGAGCTTGGCGTCCAACAATTTCAGAAGCAGACTTTCATAGGAGGTAGGTATGGAAGTGAATTTCCTCTCTTGTCTGCGTGACTGTCCAGCTGACGGTGAAGAGGAAGAAGGGGTAGTGAAGTTCATGGCATTTACACTTCCCTCCTTTTTCTTGCCAAAGGGCTTCTTGAATGATGCGTGGGATTTCTTAAACTTGGGAGGGAATCGAGTATTTTCGATATCGGTTACCTCCTTTACATCAAATTTGTATCCCTCTAATGCCCTTAATCTTTCCTCTAAGGCAAAAATTCGTTGCTCAGAGACCTCATTGTGGAAGCATTGTTGGTATATTAACTCTGTCAATTGTGCCATTTGTTCTTTTATGGTATTAAGCTCGGCGGTGAGCTTTCGGTTTTGTTCTTCTAGTTGTTCCATCTTTTTAGCCTTTTGAGCACGAGTGAGGACAGGCAGAAGACCAGCTACTTTCTAAATGATTTTAACAATTTTATTATAGTTTTTTAAATGATTGGTGTATCCTAGAATGAATGTGTTTATGTATGCACTACAAAAATATTTTTTTTTTATGACAGCAGATATTGAAAGTGGCATAACTTTTGACTGGGTTGTCCGATTTGGACGCACAGCATGTCAAAACAAAGAGAAAAGGATGAAGAACCAAGCTGCAAATGCCGTAGGCGATTTGGCCCAGTAATTTTCCCAAAAAACGTCTCTAAGACCCATTTTTTAGGGGTTTATTAAAATGATGAGCATGCTGCAATTATTTTCTCTCTTAGTTTTACCACTTATTGGATGATATGGTATGAATGATACGACTTTGCCAAGAATCTTTTTGAAAAGGTATTTTTATGGTTTTAACTGTTTTTATATATTTTTATGATTTTTAGGGTTTTTTCATTTTTGTCTGTTGTATGATTATCCTATACTAATGCATCAATACAAATGCAGCAAACGTATGCACACACAATTCATACATCCACGAGCAGAGCCACGCTTATTTAATCACGAGGTAGGGTTTTCCTGCAGAAACGTGCTTGGTTTAGGTGGTTCTAACTGTTCTCACCAGGCCAAAGGTCCCCAAGGTGCCCCCATTATAGGGACCTCTCAATCTCTCAATCCTCGGGTCATGCACGGAACTCCGTGGCGACACCCTTAGACCAAAAGAAGAGAGTTATCACCTTGAGTTGGTGGTTTTCCGACAACGGTAGTAGCCCCGTGTGCCAACTAACCGATCGTATCTGCCACCCACTCCCTATAGATATTCACTCTTGCCCCCGGGTATAGAGGGACTGTTGTGTGCAAGGGTTTTTGTGTGCAATTTATATTTCAAACAATTGCAGAAATAATCATACAGCAGTTATTTAAAGCCATACAATAAAAACATACAGAAGGGTAAAGGCATAATTTCAAATCTTTACTTAGTTTGAATTTATCTGTCACTAAATGGGATCAACTCTCTAGCTTCCCCAGTGGAGTCGCCATCTGTCGCCGCCGTCCCTTTCCGACGTCCTGGGGACGCCTCGAAACGTTTATGCGAGCGGTCGCGAAAAGATGGTTTAGACTCGCGTTTTTTGTTTTAAAAGGTTTTCGAAAAGGGGTTCTTATGGAGTCGCCACCAATGTTTTGACCATAAACATTGGAAAAGGAAAAAATGTTGATTTTAAGAAAAAACCGCACTTGGCCATTATAACCAGAGTTGGGTAAGGGAGTTAGTTACGTGTGGGGAAGGTGTTAGCACCCCACAACGCCCCTTTCGGGTTCCCTATGACAGATTAATTCATTTAAATAAAGACTACGAGAAATTACGCGATTACCCTATAATATTAAATGGTTATCTACATGATTTTATTCTATATTGCATGCATAAAATAATGAATAAAGCTAAATAAAACAATAAAAGAGACAAAATAGCTATCTACATGATTTTATTCTACATGGCATAAATAAAGTTAAATAAAACAATAAATAAAGCAATAAAAGAGAAGAGAATTGAAAAGAACCTCCGTAGCAAGCTTGATATTGAGAATCTCGAACTGTGAGGATGTGTTTTGGCAATCCCTCTCTCTACACAGACTCTCCTCACCAATACAGGATCGACCCCACTAAAAATTTAAAGAAGAATCGAATGCCGGAATATAATTCCTTAACCGATTGTTACCTATTTAAGGCAATCGGAAAGATCATTCAAGAGAAAGAAAGAAATAGACAAGTGCTCTGAGTTTTAGAAAGTGTTTCAGAGCTCTTTGGAGTGTCTGGGGTGTGAAAAAGTGACAAATGAGCCTCCTATTTATAGTTTTCGCAGCTGGCGCACTTCGGGACCACCGTCTGGACTGGGACGGCCGTCCCAAATGGCAAAATTACACAGGCTGGGACCCCCTGGGGACCCGGGACGGCCGTCCCACTTAAACTGGGACTCGGGACGGCCGTCCCAACTTCGGGACGCGCGTCCCAACTGGCTGGGACAGGTTGGGACGGCCGTCTCGACTGTTCTGGCCAGTTTCGCGCGTTTCGGGACTCCGGGAAGCTTTCCTTGTCTGTTTTGGACGTCAGTTGATGCCGATATGTGTCCGTTGAAGCTTTATCTTCGTGTAGGAAGTCTCCTTTGTGTGGATGATTGAACTCCGTCTTATTATGAGAGGTCTTCTTTAGTCTTTACCGTGCATATAAGCGAATTCCATGTTGTTGCGGGAGGTTTCCTCAATTTTTGGGAAACCAGATGAACTCCATCTTCGGGCGAAGTTCCTCTATCTTTTATTTTGAGAGGTCGGGCAAAATTAGGGGTCTACACTCCATGCTCCATTGTAAGCTCTATTCTCTTAGAGATGCTAGAAGTGTGTAGAAAGGGAGAAAAAACAAGGTAGGAAGCTTGGAATGAGGTGCAGGAGACAAAACCCGCGCTCCACATATATAGGCCGCGCATGGACATTTGGGACGACCGTCTGGGTTGGGACGGCCGTCTCGTTTGAATTTTTTACACATGGGTCATCAACTGAAATGTGGGACGGCCGTCTCGCCTGGGACGTGCATCCCATTTGAACTTGACCACTTAGGACGGCCGTCTCGACATTGGGACGGCCGTCTCGAGCTTCCTGGGCTGGTTTTCTGTTTTTCTGAGTTAATTTTCGTGTTTTTTGATGAAACTGAAGATAGGATTCCCTTCATTTATGCTCTAATGCATGTAATGTTTTATGATATGCATCCTATGGTCTATTTCAGTTAATATTTTGAAAGTTTTAACTGATGTGCTTTGACTTCGGGCGCATTCTTGCTGTTGTGCTTTTATGTCATCTTGTTTCTTGATCAATAAGCTAAGTTGTACTGATTTGCCGTTATGGACCTTTCTTGCTATAGCCGAAGAACAATCTTTTGTTCGTAGAGCAGCTGCCATATCAATGCCCTCCTTCCTTTCCTTAGGGATTTCTACCTTCCTATTGATCACTATGATTCCACACTCCCCTTTTATTACTTGAATGCTTTATAGTGAAATGGTCAAGAGAAGAGAAAGAAAAGGATTTACAACAAAGGCTTGTGTTTTAGAGGGATATTTTTTGTAATAGAGGTTTCTGTAAGAATGGCTAGCCAAGGTTGGTCGGTGTTTAGGCTAGTTTAGATAAACGTTTTATTCTTATGATGTGGCATCGTTATTTACTGATTTATGGCGTCTTTTTGTGATTGACTAACTTCCCTAGTCTGTCCTTTCGGGTTTTCAGCCTAGGATGTTGTGCTTTTGTCCTAACTTTTGTCTAGGTTTCCTTTTTTGTATTTATTTTTTAGGAATACCTAGCGGACTTTTTATAACCCTAACTTTTGCCCAAGTTACCCTTTATTATTGTTCGGGTTTCCTGCCGGGTTTACCCTAACTTTTGTGCAGCCCCCTTTGTGGGTTTCCCGTCGGGTATTTTGCCCTTTTATTTTCTTGTCTTGGCCTTTGGCCTTGACGGGCATTGCTTTTTTGTATATGTATATATTTTGCACAACATTGTTGAAACTTGAATTTTATTGATATAGATTTTATCCGTATTTCTAGTTAATCAATCATATATGACTTTGCTTTATGACGCGTTGCTTGTTCTGACGCAATTTGGAATAAAATGTTTATCTAAACCTTGTTTATTAAATGGGGTATAGACATATTTAGCAAGGAAAGAAGCAAATAGTAAGAATAGCATTCCTTTGTAATTTTGGGGAAATGTGTGCCCTAGAGATGCTCGGGGGCCGGGCATACCCCGAGGAGTGATCTCTAATAGTCACTAGATTTACATCCCTTAGAATTAGAAGAAGAACACCTAATGACTAACGCTACCCTTTGCGCTAATATCCCTCCTTTTCGGAATATCGTCTTCGAGGGATAAGACTTCCCTGTTTTCCATATGGTTTGATCTTTTGTGGGGTCATACCCTAAACCATATTTTAAAGGGTTATCTTTGAACTCCGGTGGCTCTTTTATTCCTTGAGTATTCTTTCCGAGCCCCTGTCGTGGGCAATATCCATATTTTTTTATTATATGGGCCACCTTTGTATTACTAGGGAGTCTTTCTATGTTAGCAATTTCGAGCGCTTGAAAAGATGTTTCAAGAGCTTCTTCAGCCACATCCACATATGGTTGAACAGACAGTTTACTGATTAGAAAGTCTTCTTCAGCTTGAACTGTGACGAGTTTATCATTTGTCACAAACTTGACTTTCTGGTGGAGCGTTGAAGGTATTGCCTTAGCGCTATGAATCCAAGGTCTACCAAGGAGACAACTATATGCCGGCGTGATATCCATCACGTGGAAGTCTATGTTAAAAATAGTAGGACCAATTTGGATTGGTAGACTGATCTCTCCTACTACTTCTCGTCTTGACCCATCAAAGGCTCGAACAATTGTATTACTCGGACGCATGTGGGTTCCTTGTACTGTGATCTTGTCAAGTGTGCCTTTAGGCATGACGTTTAAGGATGATCCATTATCCACAAGAACTTTGGAAATGAGGTATTCCTTGCATTTGACAGAGATATGCAAGGGTTTGTTATGATTTGACCCTTCCAAAGGGAGTTCTTCATTGGTGAAGGTAAGATGATTATTGGCTGTAATATTACCAATAATTCCTTCAAACTTGTCTTGGGATATTGCATGCGGAACGAATGATTCATTCAAAACCTTTAACAGTGCATTTCGGTGTGGTTCCGACTGTCGCCGCCGTCAAAACCAGGCGGTCGGAGCGACGCAATGGTTTTTTCGACCCTCTTTGATTTTCGCATTCTTTATGGGTGGGTACAACGTCCTTAGGTTGTCCGATAACCGGGCTAACCTAGAGATGAGGTTTTCGAAAAATTTTCTTGGGTTGTCCGAGCCAAGAACGGGTTTTGAAGGGTTCATGGAGTCGCCACCGATGTTTTTACCGGAAACATCGGAAAAGGAGTTTAAAAAGGCGTTGGTTTTCGAAAACCAACTTTGGTCATTAGAACCAGAGTTGGGTAAGGGAGTTAGTTACGTGTAAAGGAAGTGTTAGTTCCTTTACGACGCCCCTTTCGGGTTCCCTATGATAGGCCGGCTACTTTGGATAAATAATTAAACTGGAAAATTGCGCTTTTACCCTTTTATTACGCGGTATTTAAAGATTATGACTACATGGCCCTAGCGTCTATTGCATAATTTTAAATGAAAGCGGTAAAATTAGAAAGAGAGAGGGTGCACCTCCAAAGCAAGCTTTTTGTATTTCTCTTTAAAGAGTGGGTGCTTTTTGGCAACCCTTCACTCTACAAACTCTCAAAAACTCCGGAAATGCCTCGGAGGGATTCTAAAGAAGATTTAGAATGCTCAATTTATGCTTAGAGACACTCAGAAACTCCGAAAATGCTTCGGAGGGGTTCTAGAGAGAGAAAATCTAGAGAGAAGGGAGAGCTACTGTGCTTGGTGTGTTCAAATGAGGGGGGGAGAGCCCCTATTTATAGTTTTTCGTGCCTGACAGGTCGAGACCGCCGTCTCATCTGACAGGGTCGAGACCGCCGTTTGGACAATCCAGACCACCGTCTCGACCATGGCAGGGAGTCGAGACTGCCGTCTGGATAATCCAGACCGTCGACTTGACTAGGCAGAAGTCGAGACCGCCGTCTGGATAATCGAGACGGCGGTCTCGTCCCTAGCGTGAGGCGAGACGGCGGTCTGGTCCTTCCAGACGGCGGTCTCGTCCCTTCAGGGCGAGAAACTTTATTTTTCGGGCCAAAAAACCCTCCTATCTTAGTACGGGGGCCTAATAGTCTCTCCTAGTGGCTTGTTAGGCTTCAGCCGTCTTCAAATAGGAAGCTTTCTGACTTTATTCTGAGGCCGGGCAAGATTTGGGGTCTACAGCTGCCCCCCCTTTACCTGACTAGTCGGTTGTTGGCTTTGTTGTGCCAGACAGGTAGACAGGAAGGTAAAGGAGTTGACCCTCTCGCCCGACTACCCTTCGGATGTCCTGTCTTGTGGCGGATGATCCTCTGGGGAGATGTTGTATTTGTGCGCCTCTGGGATACTACTTCTGACGTAGCCGATCCCTTTGGTTGACACGTGGTAGAACCTCCGGATACTACTCCTGACGTAGCCGATCCTTCGGTTGATGAGTATAAACCCCCCATCAGGCTGGTAGTTACAGTCCATTGTGTGGGACTGGATGGGTATGAACCCCCCATCAGGCTGGTACGGTCCGTTGTGTGGGACCGGATGGGTATGAACCCCCCATCAGGGTGGTACGGTCCATTGTGTGGGACCGGATGGGTATGATCCCCCCATCAGGGTGGTACGATCCGTTGTGTGGGACCGGATGGGTATGATCCCCCCCATCAGGGTGGTACGGTCCGTTGTGTGGGACCGGATGGGTATGATCCCCCCATCAGGGTGGTAGTGGCGGCTTACAGCTCAGGTGGCTCATGCGCCGTTGAGGCACTGGGGAGTGATTTCTGTGTTGGTAGATGTTTCTTGGACTTGATGGTCGTCCGGGCTGCGCCGGGGATTTTGTTGGTTGTTCATCCAGCTTTGTCGGTTGCTGGGGGTTCTTTGTTTTTGTTCTTTTGGTGATGTTTATCCGATCCTTGCTGGTTGGTCGGGTTCTTCTCTTCTCTTTTTTGTGTTCGACTCTTGGCGGTCGATTTTTATTGGTTGAGGTGATGGCTTAATCCTGCCTATTTCTCGCGGTTTTTATCTTTTTTTTTCTCGCGATTTTGGATTTTGGCTTTTTTCTTGAGCGTATGTCTTTTCTCTTTTAAGTTATTTTTGTTACGCTGACTTTTGTAAAAGAATGCAAGGAATGTATGGAATAAAATTTTATTCATGGAAAATTTTATTACAACAGCTTTTATTTAGGTAAATGAGGTCCCTGGGGGCTATCATCAGGGGAATTGGGGTAAGGGTACTGTTTGTACACGTGATATCGAAAGTCTACTTGCTCTTGGACTTCGTCACGGTAGTCCTCCTGGAATGTCGTCCATTCCTGCCGCAACCTCTGCTGCTCCTGATAGATCTCATCCTGGCGAGCTTGATAGGCCTGCTGGCGAGCATCGTGGTCCTGTTGCCACTGGGTCTGCTGCTCTCGCCACACCGCTATTTGGGCGAACTGCTGGCTCAGATCATTCATGTGTTGGTGCATGCCAGCAAAGTCTTCTATGTACAGGGGTGGTTGCTGCTGCTACTGTTGTTGCTGCTGGGAGCTGGGAGACGTGGGCATGTCCTGCATTGCCACTAGTCCTTGGATGTCCAACTTGAAGTCCAGGGAAGGGTGCAGGGCGAACTGGTTTCCCCGACGTATCAGCATTCCCATGCTGACCAGCATTGGCCCATTGATGGGCTCGGGCCGCAGGTTGCGGGCCAGCTCCTCCCGGCCAGGGCACCCCATTCTCTCTGCCAGAGGGGTGATGAGAGGAGCTATGAGGACAACCCCCGTGGATCTGCTCCCGAAGTCCTTAAGGGCCCTTAGGAGAAAGTATCCAGGGTTGCAGCGCCGCCTCTGGTGCATGCAGTAGAGGACAAAAAGATCCAGGAGGGATATCTTACCCTGGCTTTCCTTCCTCCCATGGATTGTGCCTGCCAGCAGCTTGTGGCAAATGCGGAGTGCCGGTTGCAGTGCGGAGCCTCTCATCAAGGTGGGCAGTGTGGTCGCCCCCGTGAGCTCATGCCACATTTCTGCAGGGGTGAGGTTGGCGGGCCGAGAGTAGATGGCCTCTCGGTATTCCCGGGTCAGCGCTTCCTCGGGACGGATGAATCCAATGGACACACTGAATTCTTCCAGGGTGGTGGTGTGGTATTGCCCACCCATGAAATAGTTCACCATTTTGGTGGGCTGCATGCCTGAGGCCATGGAGGGGATCTCGATGAGGGAGACGGAGGCCAAGAACTCTTGAACCGCTTGGGGGTACACGTGTGTGGGTGGGGTTCGCAGCAAAAAGCCCCACCCAATGCTGTCGATGTGGGCTCTGACGTCTTCTTCCCATCCAAATTCGGCCAGAACGCCGAAGTCCAGTGTCAGCAAAGAGTGCCACTGGTAGCTCCTAATGTTGTCCAGACGGGCCTGGTGCTGTGGCGACAGCTGAGAAGGGTCTGGGGGTGGCGGTGGTGCCGAGCTGCTAGCACCAGCGGTACCCCTTCTCTTCCTGGAGGCACTTCTGCTGAACATCTTGAGCAGGGAGGGCTTTGGAGGAGTAGAAATATGAGTTTTGGAGGCTTAGGAGGCTTAAGAGGCAAGGAGAGTTGTGAGGAAACCCATCCAGGCGCGCCCCCTTATATAGGAAATTTTTTCAGGTCGAGACCGTCGTCTGGGAAGTCGAGACGACGGTCTTGTTTGGGTTGCTGGTCGAGACGACGGTCTGGAGTTTCCAGACGGCGGTCTCGACTCTGCCTAAGTCGAGACGGCGGTCTGGTTCTTCGAGACAGCGGTCTCGACTTGCAGGGGAACTGAGACGACGGTCTGGAATGTCCAGACGGCGATCTCGAATTTCTGGGTTTTTTTTTTGAATAAGAAATAGGACCTGGTTCAAAAACATTTTATGCATGCAAATGTTTTCATGTTTGATGTCCTATAATGCCTATTTTAATTAGTTTTTCAGAAGGATTTAACCAACGTGTCTTGTTGTGCTGAAAGCCTTCTGATTCGCTGTGTTTACTTTTGGCTGTACCATGCCGGACTTCTTGTGGCCGAAGGGTAATTTCTTTCTTTCTTTCTTTCTCTTTTTCGTTCGTTTTTTTTTCTTTTGTAGAGCACTTTTGTCATGTAGTGTCCCTTTTTCCTTGCTTTAGGGATTTCAATCCTCTTGTTGACTATACGCCTCCATATTCCCAAATTAATTATTAGAATATCGTCATGAGGGTCAAGAGAAAAGAAGTAAATGGGGGGTAAAAATCAATGGTTTGTGTTTTAGAGGGTTGATTTTTATTGATAAAAGGATTTGTAAGAATGGCTGGCTAAGGTTAAGCCTGGGTGTTTAAGCTTTTGTCTAAGCAAACATCTTTCTTTTTTCTTTGCATTTGCGCTCTTTGGTTTTATCTCTATTGCTTTTTAAATGGCTAGCTGATTTCCCTAGATCGCCCTTTGGGTTTTCGAACTAGGATACTGTGTTTTGGCCCTAACTTTTGTCTAGGTTCCTTCTTTTGTAAAATTTTGGAGAAATCCTAGCGGACCTTATTTGTAACCCTAACTTTTGCCTAGGCTACCCTTTATTGTTGTTCGGGTATCCTACCGGGTCGACCCTATTTTTTGTGTAGCCCCCTTAGTGGGTTTCCTACCGGGTAATTCGCCCTTTTCTTTGGCCTTTGGCTTCTCTGGGCTTCTTTCTTTTTTGTGGATTTATTTTTTTGTTCACAGTATTGGCGAAGCGTGACTTTCTTTATGGCTTAGGTGAAGTCTTTATTTTTATGTGCTTCTAATCAGCTAACTTGATGATAATAGCAATGGTGAAGGTTGATTATTTGGAAGCGCTTTTTATTCTTCTTCTCTTTTTTATGTTTACTTAGACAGGGTTATTTATGTGGTCCAGTCAGAAGTAGAAAGAAGAGAAGCAGACAGAAAGAATCATTCTTTATTAATTAATGAGGGAATATGTGCCATAAAATGCCCGGGGGTCGGGCTTGCCCCGGGGGATAATCACTAACAATCATGGGGTTTACATCCCTTAAACAAAGAAAAAGTTTTCCTAATGATTAGAGTGGCTCTTGACGCTTGCACCCCTCCACTTCGGAAAACTTGCTTGAGTGTGCGGAGGGGAGACTTCCCTTTTCTTCTTCCTGCTTGGCCCTTAGTAGGGTCAAATCCTAAGCCAATTGTCTTTGAATTCTGGGGGTTCCCTCATGCCTTGGGAATCTGCCCCCAGTCCTTGGCCAGGATGGTAGCCATGCTTCAACATCATGCGGGCTACTTTTGTGTTTCTGGGAAGTCGCTCTATACTGGCAATTTCGAGCACTTGAAAAGATGTTTCAAGGGCCTCTTTAGCCGCATCCACATAAAGTTGGGTGGACGGTCCACTGATCAGGATATCGTCTTCTGCTTGGACTGTAACCAGTTTATCGTCCACTATGAACTTGACTTTCTGGTGGAGCGTCGAAGGTACTGCCTTAGTGTCATGAATCCAAGGCCTGTCGAGGAGACAGCTGTATGCTGGAGTAATGTCCATTACATGGAAATCGACGTTGGTAGTGGGTCCAACCTGGATTGGCAAACTGATCTCTCCCACTACTTCTCGTTTTGATCTGTCGAAGGCTCGAACGATGGTGCTGCTTGGGCGCAGACGGGTTCCTTGGATAGTCAACTTATCCAGTGTGCACTTGGGCATTACGTTTAGGGACGACCCGTTATCCACAAGAACTTTGGCGATGAGGTATTCCTTGCATTTAACTGAGATATGCAAGGGCTTGTTATGTTTTGGCCCCTCGAAGGGGAGTTCTTCCTCTGTGAAGGTGAGGTGATCGTTTGCCGTGATGTGACCGACGATCCTCTCAACCTTTTCTTGGGATATTGTGTGAGGTACATGCGCCTCGCTCAAGACCTTCAGTAGGGCATTTCGGTGCGGTTCCGAGCTCATTATCAAAGACAGCAACGTGATCTTTGCAGGCGTACGGTTGAGCTGGTCAATAATGGAATACTCACTCTGCCTTATAAACTGGAGTAATTCCTCTGTCTCCTCCTTGGATTCTTTATTTTCTTTTTCTTCTTCAGTCTTTTTATTTTTTCCTTTATTTTTGGAGGACATTTTCCTGTGTGTCCTTGGGGGAGTAGATTCTTCCACTTCTGGTTGTGCCCCCAATGCCGGCTATGTTTGTTATTTCTTCTTTTATCGGTGAAGATTCCCCATATCTCCACGGTACAGCTTTATTTGACTCGTAGGGGAAAGGACGTGGCATAAAAAGTCGCACTGGCGTCCTTGCCCCCTCTTCTTTACTCTTGAGGACCAACGGCCGAGGTTTATTTCCCTCTTGCGATGATTCGACCGTTGGGGTGAGCTTTATTAGGAGTGGCTTTCTCTCCATTCTTCTGAGTTGGAAGACGTGTTAGTTAATCCTTCCTTTTTATTATCTTATTTATTAATCGTGAAGGAGGGGAAATTAAATATGCAAATGCATGCTTATGTATGCAAGTAGACAATTGTTGAATAAGAAAAAAGATTTCATTAATTCATTGGAAGGTGTACATTCTCCTATTCCATACTACGAAGCGTCTTTTGGCAAAAACGGAAAAGCCTAAAGAAACCCACAGGCGGGTCTTGGTTCCTATGTAGTTCTCTCTCGGCTTCCCGGACGTGGTGAGCGAGCTCTTCGCTTTGCTTGTGGACTGCCTGGCTCATATCTTCACTGTACTTTTGAGCCTCTTTGATCTTCGCCTCTTGATGAACAACCAAGGCTTGTAGTTCATCGAGCTTTGCAACGGCTCGGTCTTTCTCTTGCAGTATTTGACCGTACTGAGCTAGCCCTTCTTTTTCTTTAAGGCGTAGCTCAGAGAGACTTTTGGTGAGTCTCTTGTTGGCCTCTCGCTCTTGGCGGATGTCTAACCGAGCCTTAAGGAGCCCTTCCGACAACTCCTTGATCGTTTGAGCCTGCACAGCTAATTCAGCCTCAAGGTGTGCTGTTTTGGCGGTTATTTCTTGCAGTTGGCTATCTGAACTGGTTCTGGCAGTTTTGGATGCTCGGATAGCTTGCTCGTTAGCGTCAGCACATTGGTCCTTGAGGCGCTCTATTTCATGATCCTTTTTCTTGCCTTGCCTTTGTAGACTGTCAATCGTGAGGATAGATGCTTGCTCTTTTTCCTCAAGGGCCCGTATATGGGATCCCATGATTTCTATCCTCTGGGTCAAGGCATTGACTTGTGCCTGCAGCTCTTCGTTGTTGGCGATTGGCATGGGTGTGGTGGATGGTTGTGTCATCCCTCTTCTTCTTCTCCACGCCTCGTAGTCACAGGTGACAGTTACCCGAGCTTTTCCTAGCTCTCTGTCTCCCATGTAAACTGGCCTCTCCCATGCTTTTCTTATGGTTGATGAGTTGGTGATCGTGCATGGGTCTCCAAAGAAGCACAGTCCTCCGAGCTCCCTTCGGGAAATAGTAGTTTGGGTCCTCATGAGTTGCCTCATAGCTACTGTAGGTGAGTAGGCTATGCAACCCCTGAGTCCTATCAATGGTATGTTCGGATAGTCCCCACATCTGATGAGAACGGGGCCGGGTCGGAACCAAGGGCAGACCCAAGATATACTATTGGCGTCCTTTAGTTCTAACTCATCCCTCCATTCTACAGTCAGGCGTCGTTGGAGGGGGATCTTGGAGAAGCTTCTCAAGGGATCGGGGAATATCCCCATGTGACTGGAGGCGTAAAGATGCGTGATGCTCCACACATATAGTAACGAAGAGCAGCAGCGGAGTGTTCTCCCTTGCTTCTGATGGCAGAAATCCACCGAGAGCAAGGTGTCGGCAAGAATAGCAAGTAAGGGACTCTTTGAGTGCATGTCCCAAGTGAAGAAAGCGTCCATGACGACTTGATCTATTGTGTCGAGGTGGAAGGGGAACAGGATTGTTCCGAAGATTATTAGTGCCAGGGTTTTGTTGAAGGCAACCCACTCTGTCCTTTCAGCCAGGTAGGACAGGTGGTCTTCTAGCATTGATACTTTCCACCCCTGGGTGTTCCCCCTTCCTATCAGGGTACTCTGTCGGTACAATAGGTGGATAAGGGCAGCGACTGGTGCTGCAGGAGTATATGCCTCGTGGCGAATATGGACCCCGACTGATTTAGGCCATTTTAACATAGTTTCATACTCCTCCAAGGTGGGCACCATGTCGAACTACGGAAATTCAAAGCACCGCAGACTGGAGTTCCAAAAATGAATCAGTACCCTGAGGAAGACCTGATCGATACTGATCTTTAAGAGGTCCAAAATTCGTCCATAGGACTTTTCAAAATCGGCGCGGACCTCTGGTGGCATTGTTGCACTAAGCCGTTCCAGCTTCCCAGTATGGTTTTGGAGAATATCCACCTTCCCCACTTGTCTACTTGTCCCCTCCATTTTCTAGAACAAGAATGCATGTTTGATGAAAATGATGCTTATTTGAATGAATGTGAGTGTTTATTTTCTATTTATCATGTTTTTCTACATGATGTATGGTATTTGCGTATGTATTTTTTTTTTAAAAAGTAAACTATCTATATGAATGCTTTATGAGTGTAGTTTTTGGACCAGGTCTTATTTATGAACGTTTGAAAAATGGATTTTTTTGTTTTTTTTTATTTCATAGCCTTTTATCTCTTCTGTCGGAACTGCGTGGCTACTTAGCTTACAAAGAACCTGAAACCAGGCTAGCTGAAAGGCAGACTGTCCGAGATAAAATATGACTTTATGCGAAAGAATATTTAGCGTCCCTTATCTCTTCTGTCAGAACTGCGTGGCTACTTAGCTTACAAAGAACCTGAAACCAGGCTAGCTAAAAGGCAGACTGTCCGAGATAAGGGTGTTTATTTGTAAAATTTTATTTTTTTTTGGTTTTGTTCTGTTGTTTGTTTATGCTATGCAACATACAAATGCAACAATCGTATGCACACGCAATTCGATCATCCCCGAACAGGCGAGATTTCGTATTTATCACGAGGTAGGGTTTTCCTGCAGAAAAGTGCATTGGTCAGGGCAGGTTCTAACTGTTCTCACCAGGCTAAGGCCCCCAAGGTGCCCCCATTATAGGGTCCCCACTCTCCAGCCGTCCAACCATGCTCATCACTAGGGCTAGAGTCGGTCTTGTTGCCAAAAGAGGAAGGTTATCACCTTGAGTTGTGGTTTCCGATCACACTGGTGGGCACAAGGCCCTAACTACAGTGAACCGTACCTTCCACCCACTCCCTATGGTTATCTCACTTTAAAGAGTGGGTGCTTTTTGGCAACCCTTCACTCTACAAACTCTCAGAAACTCCGGAAATGCCTCGGAGGGATTCTAAAGAAGATTTAGAACGCTCAATTTATGCTTAGAGACACTCAGAAACTCCAGAAATGCTTCGGAGGGGTTCTAGAGAGAGAAAATCTAGAGAGAAGGGAGAGCTACTGTGCTTGGTGTGTTCAAATGAGGGGGGGAGAGCCCCTATTTATAGTTTTTCGCGCCTGACAGGTCGAGACCGCCGTCTCATCTGACAGGGTCGAGACCGCCGTCTGGACAATCCAGATCGCAGTCTCTACCATGGCAGGGAGTCGAGACCGCCGTCTGGATAATCCAGACCGCCGTCTCGACTAGACAGAAGTCGAGACCGCCGTCTGGATAATCGAGACGGCAGTCTCGTCCCTAGCGTGAGGCGAGACGGTGGTCTGGTCCTTCCAGACGGCGGTCTCGTCCCTTCAGGGCAATAAACTTTATTTTTCGGGCCAAAAAACCCTCCTATCTTAGTACGGGGGCCTAATAGTCTCTCCTAGTGGCTTGTTAGGCTTCGGCCGTCTTCAAATAGGAAGCTTTCTGACTTTATTCTGAGGCCGGGCAAGATTTGGGGTCTACACTCCTCCTTGGATTCCTTTTCTTCTTCGGCTTTATTTTTCATTTTATCTTTAGGAATGTTATCTTGTAATTCCTTGGGGGAGTATATTCTTCCGCTTCTTGTCATGCCCCCAATACCGGCTATGTTGGAGATATCTTGATTGGCTGACGATTCTTCTGAGTATCTCCAAGGTACAGCTTTATTTGATTCATAAGGGAAAGGTTGAGGCACGAATAAACACAAAGGTGTTATTGCCTCTTCCCTTTTATTGATTGGAATAACCAACGGTGCTTGTTTATTATCATCTTTGGGTCTATCGACCGTTGTAGAGATTTTGATGACGAAAGACTTCTTTTCCATTTATTTTGATTTGTGGAAAGCACATCAATTAATCCTTTCTTTTTATTATCTTTATTATTAAAATGAGGAGGGATGTATGAATGTATGCAACTTATAAATGCAATAGACAGTTTAGGGAAAAAAACTTTTTATTTCAACTAGAAAGTGTTTATCCTTCTATACAATGCTTTGAAGCAAGTGTTGACAGAAACGGAGAAGCTTGAAGAATCCTATGGGTAAATTAGGCTTTCTTCGTAATTCGTCTTCAGCTGTTCTCACATGGTTTCTGAGCGTCTTGATGCTCATGTACCGCCTGGCTCATATCTTCACTATATTGACGAGCCTCTTTTATCTTTTCTTCTTGATGAACGATCAAGGCATGTTGTTGGTCAGACCTTTCTATTACTTGGTCTCTTTCATGAAGCAATTGACCATATTGAGCTAATCCATCTCTTTCTTTATCATGTAGCTCCTCTAGGTCTTCTCTGTATTTTTCAGCGGTTTCCCACCACTTTTGTGCTTCTGACCGAGTTTCTGCTAGGTCATCCTGTATTAACTTGATCGTTTTTGCCTGTTCTGCAAGCTCACTCTCAAGATGTGCTATTTCGTCATTCATGTCCCGGAATAGACTATCTTGTTCAAGCCTCGGAATTTTATATGCTTGTTTGGTCTCTTCTTGATAGTCAGCACAATCATTCTTAAGGCGCTCTATTTCATGGTCCTTCTTTTTACATTGCCTTTTTAGACCATCTATTATAAGGGTTGCTTCTTGCTCTTTTTCTTCGAAGGCCCTCAGCTGAGCTTCCATGACTTCAACCCTTTTGTTTAAGGCATTGACTTGCAATTGTAGCTCTTCATTGACTAACGTTGTAGTGATTGTAGCAGATGGTTGGGGTATCCCTCTACTTTTCCTCCATTCTTCATATTCATGGGATGTAGATACCTGAACCTTTCCGAGTTCTTTATCTCCCATGTAGACTGGTCTTTCCCATGCTTTCCGGACAGCGGATACTTCTTCAAAGCTATGGGAATAATGGCATAGACTCAGCCTTCTGAGCTCTTCTTGAGTTGGCACAGTCTGGGTCCTCATGAGTTGTCTCATAGCTATTTTAGGGGAGTAAGCTATACAACCCCTGAGGCCTAGTAATGGTATGCTCAGGTAATCTCCGCATCGTACAAGAATATAACCGGGTCGGAACCAAGGGCAAACCCATGATACATGCTCTATGTTCCAATTTTCTAACTCGGTTTTCCACTCTAAAGCTTGACGATGTTGAAGAGGGATCTTTGAAAAACTCCTTAAAGGATCAGGGAATACGCCCATGTGACTTGAAGCGTAGAAGTGAGTGACGCCCCATACGTATAGTAATGAAGTGTAGCATCTAAGTGTTTTCCCCTGTTTCTGTCGGCAGAAGTTTACTGAAAGCAGGGTATCAACAAGAATTGCAGGTATAGGACTCTTAGAATATACATCCCAGGCAAAGAATGCATCTATTGCAGTATGATCCACAATGTTCACATGAAATGGGAATAGCATGATTCCGAACATTGCTAATGCTAGAGTTTTGTTGAAAGTAGACCAATCTTTCTTTTCAGCCAAAGAGATTAAGTGGTCTTCTATTATAGCCATTTTCCAACCTCGGATGTTCCCTTTCCCCTCTAAGGTGGATTGATGAGGAGGCAGTTGTATAATAGTAGCAACCTTACTCGCGGCTACATATACTCCTGAGTAAACATAGACCCCAGCTGACTGAGGCCATCTAACCATGAGTTCATATTCTTCTAAGGTTGGTACCAAGTCAAACTGCAAAAACTCAAAGTAGTGCAGATTGGGATTCAAGAAGTGGACCAACGCTCTAACAAAAATTGGATCGATGCTGATTTTCAGGAGGTCAAGAATTCTTCCATAAGATTTCTCGAAATTAGCAATGACCTCTGGCGGCATATATGTACTCAACTGCCTTAACTTCTCTACACGACATAGAAGGATTTCCACTTTCTTTAACTGTCTATTACTGGATCCCTCCATTATCTAAAAGAAATGAAAATGCATGATATGAGGATGAGCTCTTGTAAATGCATGCATGTAAGTGTTTGTTTTTCTAAGTATTATCATGTTTTATTCCTAATATGATACATGATAGTACTTGGTTTTTTCTTTGGAAACAAACTATCTATATGGATGTTTATGAGTTTTGATGAAGAGAGTCCTATTTTCGTCTCTTATTATTTTTATGAACAAAGGTTGTATTAATTATAAGACCTTTATCAAGAATTTTTTTAATATAGGAAGTATTTCTATTGCTTTAATTGTTTTTAAATTTTTTATGACCCTTTATCTCTTCTGTCGGTCAACGTGGCTACTTAGCTTACAAAGAACCTGAAACCAGGCTAGCTTAACTGAAGACTGTCCGAGATAAAGGTGGTTATCTTATCACTTTTTGATTTTTAGGGTTTTTTCATTTTTTGTTTGTTATATGATTACCCTATGCTAATGCATCCATACAAATGCAGCAAACGAATGCACACACAATTCATTCACCCACGAGCAGAGCCACGCTTATTTAATCACGAGGTAGGGTTTTCCTACAGAAACGTGCTTGGTTTGGGTGGTTCTAAACTGTTCTCACCAAGGCCAAAGGTCCCCAAGGTGCCCCCATTATAGGGACCTCTCAATCTCTCAGTCCTCGGGTCATGCACGGAACTCTGTGTCGACATCCTTAGACCAAAAGAAGAGAGTTATCACCTTGAGTTGGTGGTTTCCGACAACGGTTGTAGCCCCGTGTGCCAACAAGCCGGTCGTATCTGTCACCCACTCCCTATAGGTATTCACTCTTGCCCCCGGGTATAGAGGGACTGTTGTGTGCAAGGGTTTTTGTGTGCAATTTATATTTCAAACAATTTGCAGAAAATAATCATACAGCAATTTATTAAAGCCATACAATAAAACATACGGAAAAGGGTAAAGGCATAATTTCAAATCTTTACTTAGTTTGAATTTTATCCGTCACTAATTGGGATCAACTCTCTAGCTTCCCCAGTGGAGTCGCCATCTGTCGCCGCCGTCCGTTCCCACGTCCTGGGACATCTCAAACGTTTAATGCGAGCGGTCGCGAAAAGATGGTTTAGACTCGCGTTTTTTGTTTAAAGTGTGTTCATTGCTTCCGAGGTGCTCAACAACTGAACTATCCTCTAATAAAAGCAAGGTTTTCGAAAAGGGTTCTTTTGGAGTCGCCACCAATGTTTTGACCATAAATATTGGAAAAGGATAAAAAGGCGTTGATTTTATTAAAAACCAAACTTGGCCATTATAACCAGAGTTAGGTAAGGGAGTTAGTTACGTGTGGGGAAGGTGTTAGCACCCCACAACGCCCCTTTCGGGTTCCCTATGACGGATTAATTCATTTAAGTAGAGATTACAAGAAATTACGCTATTACCCTATTTTATTCGTACAATAAATATGGCTATCTACATGATTTTATTTACATTTTATAAAGCAATAAATAAAGCAGTAAAAGAGAAGAGATTTGAGAAGAACCTCCGTAGCAAGCTTTATATAGCAACTCTGTTACAATAAGGACGCGTTTCGACAGTCCCTCACTCTACAACGACTCTCCTCACGACAAAACTCGACTCGACTAAAATTTTCTAGAAGAATCGAATGCCGGAATCTAATTCCTTAACTGATTGTTACCTATATTAGGAAATCAGAAAGATCATTCGAAGGAGGGAGAGAAGTAGACAAGTACTCTGAGTTGTCTGGAGTGTCTGAGGTGTGAAAAAGTGCCAAATGAGCCTCCTATTTATAGTTTTCGCTGCCTGGCACATCTGGGACGGCCGTCTGGGTTGGGACGGCCGTCCCAAATGCATTTTTTATACAGGCTGGGACCCCCTGGGAAGTGGGATGGCCGTCCCACATGTGGGACGCGTGTCTCACTTGTCCCAGGATAGTTGGGACGGCCGTCCCAACTCTGGGACGGTGGTCTCGACCTGTTTTGTCTAGTTTTTGTGTTCTGGGACCCTGGGAAGCTTTCCTTGCTATTTTTGGACATTGTTTGATGCCGATAGGTGTCTGTTGAAGCTTGATCTTCTTATAGGAAGTCTTCTTGACCCTTATTAAGATGTCGGGCGAGCTTTTATCGTCGTGTAGGAAGTCTCTTTGGCCTTTGTCGAGACATTGGATGAACTCCGTATGGTTGTGGGAGGTCTTCTTAGTGTTTATTGATTAGCTGGGCGATCTTTATCTTTGTGTGAAGTTTCCCTAGCTTTTATTGAGAGGCCGGGCAAAATTAGGGGTCTATAAGGATCCTTGGGGAATAATTTGAAGAAAGTGTAAAAGGGAAAGTGGAAGAATGTTGTGAAAAGGGTGAGGACGTCCCCCCCCCCTTTATAGAAATTCGCGCCTATTAGGTCGGGACCATCGTCTCGCCTGTCAGGTCGAGACCATCGTCTGACTTGTTAGGTCAGGACATCCGTCTCGCCTGACAAGGTCGGGACCGCCGTCTCGCTAAATGAGACGGCGGTCTCACCTTTAGCAAGTGGCGAGACAACCGTCTCACCAAACGAGACAACCATCTCGCAATTAGCAATTGGTGAGACAACAGTCTCGCCAAACGAAATGGAGATCTTGCCCTTAGCCGATGGCGAGGCGACGATCTCGGTCTTTTAGGTGGAATTTCTTATTATTTCTATACAAAAATCTTGTTAGAAAAGTAGGCTGAGATCAAGAGGGGGGGTGAATTGATCTTTAAAAGTTTTTCACAAATAACAGATTATCTAATTCAAAAATTAAGATTTCAGATCTGTTCTTGAATTACAAAGCAATCAATCAATATAAATGCAGCGACAGAATTAAAATAGAGAAAGGTTAAGAAAGATATCACTGGTGTTTTATACTGGTTCACCCAATACCAGGGCTACGTCCAGTCTCCAGCCAAATTCCAAGCTGGGTTCCACTAGATCAAATGTTTTACAAACTTACAATCTTACACTTAATCTACCACAAGAACCAAATTCCAGTTCCTGCACTTAACCTCTCACCAAGAACAAAATTCCAGTTCTTGATAACCTCTACAACCAAATTCCAGCTGCAGAGAAACCAGTGCCCAAATTCCAGGCACCAAACAATACAAAAAGAATGTAAAGAAATGAAAAAGAAGAAACTAGAATGCTCAAACCAGTTTATGCAATTCTGCTGTAAGTGTTTCTTCTTCAAAAGAAATCAAGTTGCGTCAAGAAAGACTTTTAAAGAACTTCTCAAAAACTGATGCGAATCTTTCTTGAAAAGAGTGCTAAAGTTTGCTTGATTGATTGCTCAAGGATGTGTAAAAACTGATGTTCAATGTGTGTTTAAAAAGTTTAAGCCAAACTGTTTTTATAGAAGATTTTCAAAACTGCTGGTTTAATTAATCTGTTAAAAGATTCTTTTAATCTGTTAAAAGTGCAGTTTTAATTTGTTAAAACTTCTTTTAATCCATTAATACGTTCTTGATTCTTTAACAGATTTGTTTTAACTGATACGACAACATTTGTATCAATTAAAACACTTTACAAAAAAATCTTCTAAGTTGATTTAATCGATTGTTTCGTGATTCAATCGATTGAAATACTGCAAAACTTTCTTGTAAAACCTTTCAAGTTATTTTAACTGATACAAATAAGTTTTAACCGATTAAAACGCTGTGTAGAAATTTTCTAAGTTGTTTTAATCGATTGAAACGAGATTTAATCGATTAAAAGAGTTCTAATCGGTCATAACTAAATTCTGATCGATCATAACTGATTCTGATCGGTCATAATTCAATTCTGATCGATCATATCTGATTCTGATCGGTCATAATTGTATTCTGATCGATCATCCTGAACTCCAAGTGGTTTTAACCAATTAAACTCAAGTTGTATCGATTAAAATAATGTAAAAACACTTCTCTGAACATTCTAAGTAATTTTAATTGGTTCCATCAAAGCTGTATCAGTTAAAAACTTGTTTAAGAAAGCTTTTGTCAAAATACTTTGTTTTTAATTGTTAAAAACATTTTTAGAGGCATTTTGCAAAATCTTTTAAGTGAAGAAACCTCATGCAGCAGAAAAGATAAAATGATTATACCTAAGCATAGCTGAAGACACACTAACTTTTCTACTCTTCTATCTTAGTGACTTTTGTCCACTGCAAAGTTGCTTTTGACTTCATCTTTGACTTCATCAAATCAATGAGATCTTTGCCAAAGTATTTTAATGAGATCTTCATCACTTTCAGTCTCCCCCTATTTGATGAAGACAAACACCACTTTTGAAAAAAAACTCTGCAAAAGAAGTCACTTGATAATACAGATTAATGAGTAATCAAAAATGAATTATCTTCCTATTTCTCCCCCTAAATTGTTGCTCCCCCTAAATTTAAAGTTTATTTCTCCCTTTAAATTGATCAAAAGTAAAAGCAACTATTTCTCCCCCTTTTGACTTCATAAAAAAAAATAGGGAACAGAAGAGAAACAATGCATAGGTATGTATTGAAAAGATTTTGAAAATAAAAAATGAAAAATACGATACTTTACACATGTAAAGATCAATCAAAGTTGATTCAAACTTATCTTCATTAACACGTTTGTAATGAATACAATTAACACGTGTAAAGATAAGGGAATCACGCTTTAGTAGCATGTTACAAGAACAACCATTAACTAAAGCCTTTAATTTTTCTTTCCAGAATAAAAATCGATTAAAAACAGGATAAAATCGATTAAAAAGTTCATGTTTAATGATTTTAATCGATTGAAATAAAGGTTTAATCGATTAAAACAGTGAAGGACTTTGAAATATAAGACATAAGTGTATTTAATCGATTATTTTGACATTTAATCGATTAAAACAGTAAGGAAAAATGTTGTATGAATTCTTTTAATCGATTTAAAAGATTTTTTTATTGAATAAAACACTCAGTTTTGAAAACTAATTAATGTTTTATGCGAATTTCTCATGCCTAATCTTAGTGGATATATTGTAACACTGATCAGCTAGAAGGATGTTTAACAATAATATCAACTACATCGATTAAATTTTAACTAATAGATCCATCAAAATCAGAATAAAATCTTATTTAGCTAATTTAAATGATGTAAGCTAGTTTATAAATATTTTAATCGATTGATACGAAGTTTTAATCGATTATTTTGTTATGAAAAGTGTTTCCTTTAATCAATTTAATCGATTAATTCTATTTTGTATCAGCTAAAACTCTCAGGGATCTATTTTGAATTCTATCTATGCTAGTTTGATTCGAATTAAACCTACATTATATTAATTCAAAGCTAGAGAGATGGTGCCTGGTATATAACCAATAATATTACAGACCCAGAAATTTAGAATAAGCATAAAAAAGAAATAAGCAATAAAAGATGAGAAGGGACCCTTTTTATCCATAAATCTAATCATCCCAGTTCCCTTGATTCAGCTGCATATCTTCCAGCTTGGTGTAGATATCAGCAATTTGGTTGCCAAGGGATGTGAATTGATGGTTGGTTTGCTTGAAAGTGTTGGAATGTCATCCGCATATGCTTTCTCCGATTTTCCTGCACTTGCAGCCATTTGAGAAAGCATAGTTCTTTCAAACCGAGATAGAGGAGTCCCACGGTCAGGTCTGCTCCATGAAAGGGATAATTTCCATGTTTTCATATGATGTTTGACCACTTGTTGACTCTGGAACCTCTGCAGCAGCTGGAGAGGAAGGGATCTGGCCCTGATATTCATCTTCATCTTCTTCCTCACCCTCTGACATCCCAACATCCACCTTCGAAATCCATTCATCATCAATTTTAATAAACCCCATTTTACGTAGGGTTGAGTCATCAACCTCATTTGATGCTTTCGGAGTTTCTACATACTCCCCTTCTAAATCCACTGCAAAATGTCTAAAAAATTTACTGATCAACAAAGCATAAGGTAATTTGTAATCAGCAAGCCGCTTGGCTTTTACCATGTGGTCTTTAACAACATAGACCAAGTTAACCTGAATCCTATTTTCAATGCAGTACATGAGAGCCAAATCACCCTCATTGAGTATAGCATGATTACTCCCCCTTGGAGTAAGTATCCATGCAATAATGAAGGCAAGAATTCTTGATTCAAGCCTCATCTTCCCAGCATTGAAAATTTTAGCCGATTCATTTGGGTCTTTAAGACAGGTGCGAAAAAATTGAGTTTTATTAAACTCTGGTAATTCAGCAATATTACCTATAGATATTTTTACCCCAACATCTTTGAGGCCAGCAACTTCATCCCAAATGTCAGGAGTAATGACCAAATTGACTCCTTTTAACTGAGACCTTAAAGTAGAACCACTGACAGTGAGATTTGCATAGAAAAATCTTACCAGATCTGGTTGGATATTGCTAGTAAATTCTAGGACATTCTTCAGTTTTTGACTCTTTAGTCTCCTTCTTAATGAAGTAAATCCTTCTTCATCCAGCCACGCAAACCTTATGAATTTGGGGATAATAAGCTGCTTTTGACTAAAATTGGTGATGAAGTTATTCATCTTATCTCTATCTCCACTGAACCAATTTTCAAGGTGGCCCCCCTGATTTCCAGTAGAGGAAGACTCTCCTTTCTGCTTCTTTCTTGACTTAGATCTTCTCAGCATCTTGTTGTATTTTCAGAGAAGGGGTTCAGAGACGTGTGTACAAGGAAAGAAGGGAGAAGAACTTTGAACCAGAAAGAGAATACTGAGAGCAATGGGCTACACGAAAGTAAACTAAAGATTCACGGATGCCATTTTTTGTGAATTGCAGTTTACTTCAGACACAACCTGCAAAAACAG
The DNA here is from genome assembly GCA_963425845.1 of Sphenostylis stenocarpa. Taxonomy (NCBI): domain Eukaryota; kingdom Viridiplantae; phylum Streptophyta; class Magnoliopsida; order Fabales; family Fabaceae; genus Sphenostylis; species Sphenostylis stenocarpa. The sequence continues at coordinate 17,892,457 of OY731402.1, read as the reverse complement.
CTTTACTTGCATGTCCCCTTGACTGAGGACAAAAACACAGATTTCTCGACCAAGTGGATGTATCGACTAAATTGCTCTTGGGAATATGTTTGACCCGGTCAAAGAAATTTTAAAAGATTTATGCAGATTTTGATTACCATGAAAACTTGGGATTTTGAATTTGGTTTGCTTACCAATCTTTAATTGGATGTTATAAAACTAATTTTCGAAACAAATCAATCGATTAACCAACTCGATTAACCTATTAATTTGATCTTTTAATATTAGGTTTGAAACTGTTACGATTGAAGTAATTGATTATTTCATAAAGGAATCGATTGTTTCTTGTATAGGATGAAATTAATAAAATGATAACAGAATTTAAATCGATTAAAACGAAAAGGAATCGATTAAATTTTACATCTTAGTATTTTTAGTTGATATAAATTCATTTTAATCGATTAAAATAGCTAAACTCAAAACCTGAGAACGTTTCAATCGATTAATTCGACATTTTAATCGATTAAAATGGTACAGACAGATTTTTTGATATCCTCTGTAAGTTATTTTAATCGATTAATATTGTTTTATATCAATTAAAACAATCAGCTTTATGAAATCGAACCTGATTCGCTGCTTTGAACTCCAAGGGATTCCCGGATTTTGTTCCTGCAAAACAAATTTAGCATGTTTCTGGTACCCTTTATAGTTCCTAGGTCCAATTAGGTTATTTGTAATGAATTAATTTTTGGAATCCACTTCATTCTACCTTTAGGAATAACATACTTTTTAATTCTACAAGTATTTCACCGAATGACCTCTTTTCATGCAGTAAAAACATTTAATCACAGAGTATGATTTCCTATTTACATTTGTTTTTCTGAATTTCATCCTAGATTTAAATCCTATTCCAAATTTGTCAAAAATTAGTTTTTGAGATCCAAGTAAAACATCAAGATTAGCTTGACCTTGTGTAAACCTTGAAACAGTTTGTGATAAAAAATCAATTTTATTTTGTAATTATGAACAGTTATTACAGGATTTATTACATGCACAATCAGAATTATCATGAATTAATTTTAAGAAATCACAATCAGTTTCATCTTCAAGTATTCTTTTTTCAAGAGAGTCTACTTTATTTATTAACCAGTTATTTAGTCCTTTTAGCCTATCATTTTCTTTTTGTAGTTTCTTAGCCTCTTCATGCATTTCATTAAATGCTTCTTGTAATGAATCATAATTCACTAAATTTGAAGAAGAACTAGAACTTACACTGCTGGATTGAGGATTTTGACTTGGCATTAGACATAAGTTGGCTTCTTCATTATCAGAATTGTCTGTTGATGAAGTGTCATTGTCATCCCATGCTATATAGGCTCTTCTTTTGACTTTCTCTTCTTTCTTGTCATTATGTTTGTTCTTTTCTGGGCACTCCATCCTTACATGGCCCTGCTTACCACAGCCATAGCATTTAAAGTTAGAAGAATCAGTTTTTTTCTCATACCTTTTATGTTTTTCCTTGTCTTGAATCTTTTTCTTGAGAAACTTGTTGAATTTCCTGACAAGCAGTCCAAGGTTCTCACTTTCCTCCTCTAATTCTTCAACTTTAAGTGCTATACTTCTGTTTTTCTTCTCAGAGACTTCTTGTTCATTAAATTTGTTGATTTCCATTTCATGTTCTCTGAGTTTGCCAAATAGAGAAGCTGTTGTCATTACGGACAGATCTTTTGACTCTGAAATTGCTGTGACCTTTGGCTGCCAAGACCTGTCAAGACATTTCAAGACTTTAATATTTAATTCTTCTTTATCAAAGATCTTACCTAGGCCCATTAGATGATTAATGATATGAGTGAATCACTTCTGCACATCTGCAATGCTTTCACCAGTTTGCATTTTGAACAGTTCATATTCTCTTATGAGAGTATGCTTTCTGGCTCTTTTTACATCTGCTGTCCTTTCATGAGTAACCTCAAGAACATCCCACATCTCCTTGGCAGATTTGCATTGGGATACCCTGAAAAACTCATCCATGTTAAGTGCAGAAGTAATAATATTTTTAGCAGTGCAATTATTTTGAACTTTTTTCTTTTCCTCATCATTTAGACTGGACCATTCTTTTTCTGTAATTAAAGGGCCATTTGAAATTACATCCCAAACATTTCTATCAATGGATTCAATAAAGATCTTCATCCTAATTTTCCAAAAAGGATAATCTATTCCACAAAACAGTGGAGGTCTGTTAATAGAAGCTCCCTCAGAAAACGGTAATCTGTTTTCAGCCATGGATCGAAGAACTTGAATAACTTTCAAGCACCTCGCTCTGATACCAATTGTTAGAAAAGTAGGCTGAGATCAAGAGGGGGGTGAATTGATCTTTAAAAGTTTTTCACAAATAACAGATTATCTAATTCAAAAATTAAGATTCCAGATCTGTTCTTGAATTACAAAGCAAGCAATCAATATAAATGCAGCGACAAAATTAAAATAGAGAAAGGTTAAGAAAGATATCACTGGTGTTTTATACTGGTTCACCCAATACCAGGGCTACGTCTAGTCTCCAGCCAAATTCCAGCTGGGTTCCACTAGATCAAATGTTTTACAGACTTACAATCTTACACTTAATCTACCACAAGAACCAAATTCCAGTTCCTGCACTTAACCTCTCACCAAGAACAAAATTCCAGTTCTTGATAACCTCTACAACCAAATTCCAGCTGCAGAGAAACCAGTGCCCAAATTCCAGGCAACAAACAATACAAAAAGAATGTAAAGAAATGAAAAAGAAGAAACTAGAATGCTCAAACCAGTTTATGCAATTCTGCTGTAAGTGTTTCTTCTTCAAAAGAAATCAAGTTGCCTCAAGAAAGATTTTCAAAGAACTTCTCAAAAATTGATGCGAATCTTTCTTGAAAAGAGTGCTAAAGTTTGCTTGATTGATTGCTCAAGGATGTGTAAAAACTGATGTTCAATGTTTGTTTAAAAAGTTTAAGCCAAACTGTTTTTATAGAAGATTTTCAAAACTGCTGGTTTAATTAATCTGTTAAAAGATTCTTTTAATCTGTTAAAAGTGCAGTTTTAATCTGTTAAAACTTCTTTTAATCCATTAATACGTTCTTGATTCTTTAACAGATTTGTTTTAACTGATACGACAACATTTGTATCAATTAAAACACTTTACAAAAAAATCTTCTAAGTTGATTTAATCGATTGTTTCGTGATTCAATCGATTGAAATATTGCAAAACTTTCTTGTAAAACCTTTCAAGTTCTTTTAACTGATACAAATAAGTTTTTATCGATTAAAACGCTGTGTAGAAATTTTCTAAGTTGTTTTAATCGATTGAAACGAGATTTAATCGATTAAAAGAGTTCTGATCGGTCATAACTAAATTCTGATCGATCATAACTGATTCTGATCGGTCATAATTCAATTCTGATCGATCATATCTGATTCTGATCGGTCATAATTGTATTCTGATCGATCATCCTGAACTCCAAGTGGTTTTAACCGATTAAACTCAAGTTGTATCGATTAAAATACTATAAAAACACTTCTCTGAACATTCTAAGTAATTTTAATCGGTTCTATCAAAGATGTATCAGTTAAAAACTTGTTTAAGAAAGCTTTTGTCAAAATACTTTGTTTTTAATTGTTAAAAACATTTTTAGAGGCATTTTGCAAAATCTTTTAAGTGAAGAAACCTCATGCAGCAGAAAAGATAAAATGATTATACCTAAGCATAGCTGAAGACACACTAACTTTTCTACTCTTCTATCTTAGTGACTTTTGTCCACTGCAAAGTTGCTTTTGACTTCATCTTTGACTTCATCAAATCAATGAGATCTTTGCCAAAGTATTTCAATGAGATCTTCATCACTTTCAAATCCTTCCTATTCTAATATGTGGTCTATTGATCAATCCTAGGGACCTTTTAGGCCTTGTCCATCTTCGAACGAAAGTCTTCTTCTGCTCTTTATTTTGAGGTCGAGCAAGATTTGGGGTCTACACCAAGAGATAAAATAAGTGCACAAGGAAAAAAAGCATACGCATCATACATAAACACATTCATGCTAGGGGGCATTAGATATCTCTAAGACAAAGACGAAAGAGGCCCCGAGCACATTTTTAACCATCCACAAGGAAGGGAAAAGTGTGCTAAGGTATATGGTGACCTTCGTTATACTTGTCAAATCCATGATGGGGAAGGAACAATTACACCAAAGTGGGTATGGAACTCCACAAAGCGTAAGCTTTAAGGATGATACCTAAGTCATTGTCTTAAAAGATACTAATCCCACACCTATCATTCATCTCCATTAATAAAATTCATTTCAGCATCTTAGAGAGTGGCTGGTCTTCCCATAATTCGAACCCGTGCGCAGAAGGCTAAGGAAATGGAGCATCTGGAGGAACAGAACCGCAAACTCACTATTGAGGTTAGCGCCCTGAGAGAGCAAGTGGCACAAATGATAGAGGTCATGCGCCAGCAAAACCTCAATAAAGGGGAAAGTCATGGAAATCGCACCTCTCGACATGAGGAAGAAGAGGAAGAAGAATTCTTTTACGAACAAAAAGCCCCCGTGCAGTCTAACGCAAGGGCAATGCACATCCACACCCCTCAGGTGTCCAAACAACAAATATTTGCCTTAGAGGAAAAGGCTAAAGGAAGTTGAAGGGCACAGTTTTGACGTTAAGGAGGCAGATGACATGTGCTTTGTTAAGAACATTCAGTTCCCTCCAAAATTTAAGGTCCCAGACTTCCCCAAGTATGCTGGGCTAACCTACCCCAAAAATCATCTTACGATGTACTGTTGTAAGATGGTTGCACATGCTGAGAATGAGAAACTCCTAATCCACTGCTTCTAGGAGAGCCTAGTTGACTCAGCTCTCAACTAGTACATGTAGCTGGAGAAAGGACAAGTCCAAAATTAGAAGCAGCTGGCAGACACTTTTCTTCGTTGTTATCAATACAATATTGATTTGACCCCTGATAGGTCAGATCTTAGAGCTTTGAGCAAGAGGAACGACGAGCCCTTCAAGGCATATGCCTAATGGTGGAGGGAGATGGCTGCCCAGGTAAAGCCCCCACTAACAGACAAGGAAATGGTGGCCATGTTCATCGATTCGATTATAGGGCCTTATTATGACAAGGCGATAGCAACCACGCCCAACCTCTTCTCAGACATGGTCGCCATCGGGGAAAGGGTGGAGCAAGGGTTAAGAAGTGGGAAGATAGCGCGATCTTCCTCCTCTAGCATTTCTTTCAAAAAGCCCTTTAGCAAAAAGAAGGAAGAGGTTGTGCATGCAATCAATTTCGCTACTCCTTCCTCCGCTCCACAGACAGTCTGGCAGCCACGAAAAAAGGAAAGAAAGTTTACCCCTCTTTCGAACTCCTACGGGAAATTGCTGCCCCAATTGCTGGAGGCCAAGCTCTTGGATCGCGTTCCTCCCAAGAAGATGGAGCCTCCCTACCCCGAGTGGTATAAACCTAATGAAAAATGTGATTACCACTCGAATGCGCCTGGGCACTCAACGGATAATTGCTTGACCTTGAAATATACGGTCCAAGAGCTAATAGACGTTGGGTGGATAACTTTTGACGCTCCTACCTCCGATGTGGATATCAAGCCTCTGTCAAAACCAGAGTGAGAGGAAGGGTTGGATTATGAGGATCAACTATTAGGGCTCTTTTTTCTCTTTTAATAAGATTTTCTTGTATTTCCTACGATCCTTGCCCGTGGCTGTAGGATCACCGATTAAAAGGGCATGTATACTCTTTTTTTAATACATGAGGCATTTCCCGTCATATCATATTCATTCTCATTCTTTTCCCTCTTCTATTTATTATTCTTCCAAAATATTTGGATAATAAAATGTATGCCTAAAATAGAACCTAAAAGAAAACAATCATGTATGTGGCTGATGAACCTCTATGGGATCCGGAAGCCGAAGGCGAATGGGTCGAATTCGATAGTGAGCAGGGGACTGTTTCCCTGGACATGCAGAGAATGTTGGAAAAAGAAGCTCGCTCCATACAGCCTTATCAAGAGGAAATAGAGACTATCAATTTGGGACAAGGAGACGATAAGAAGGAAATAAACATTGGCACCCAGATTGGCAATGACATCAGGGAGGGACTAATACACCTTTTAAGAGAATATGTGGACGTGTTTGCTTGGTCTTATCATGACATGCCCGGACTCAACACAAACATAGTGGAGCACGGGTTGCCATTGAAAGAGGGATTTCGGCCCATAGAACAGAAGCTCAGAAGAATAAAGCCGGATTGGCCCTTGATGATCAAGGAGAAAGTGCAAAGACAGTTAGACGCTAACTTCCTAATCGTATCTAAGTACCCCGAATGGTTGGCAAACATAGTGCCCATCATCAAAAAGAGTGGAAAAATCAGAGTATGTGTGGATTATAGGAACTTAAATCGGGCAAGTCCAAAAGACGATTTCCCCTTACTACACATTAGTGGATCACACCGCTACTAACACACTTTATTATTTCATGGACGAATATGCGGGGCATAATCAAATTAAGTTAGCTATCGAAGATAGAGAAAAGACCTCCTTTATCACGCCATGGGGAACATTTTGCTACAAGGTGATGCCTCTTGGGCTAAAAAATGCAAGGGCTACTTATCAAAGGGCTATGGTAACATTATTCCACGACATGATCCACAAAGATATAGAAGTATACGTGGATGATATGATTGCCAAATCTAGGAACGAGATGGACCATATTCAATATCTCAAAAAGTTGTTCGATCAACTTCGAAAGTATCAACTTAAACTAAATCCAACAAAGTGTACTTTCGGAGTACGGTCAGGCAAACTTCTGGGGTTCATCGTTAGTCAAAGGGGAATTGAGGTAGACCCCGATAAAACAAAGGTGATCCTGGAAATACCCCCACCAAAAATAGAAAAAGAGGTTAGAGGATTTTTGGGCCGAATAAACTATATTGCCAGATTCATCGTACAAATGATAGACAAATGTATACCCATCTTCAAGTTGTTGCGTAAGAATCAATCGACGGTGTGGAACGAGGAATGTCAACAAGCATTTAACAAGATCAAGATGTGCTTGACCAACCCACCGATATTGGTGCCACCCATTGACGGAAAACCTCTGATCTTATATTTATCAGTACTCGAAGAGTCCATGGGATGTGTGCTTGGCCAACAAGATGAAACAGGAAAAAAGGAGCGAGCCATATATTATCTCAGCAAAAAATTCCTAGACTATGAGACCCGCTATACGCCATTCGAAAAAACATGTTGTGCATTGGTGTGGGCAACTCAACGTCTCCGACAATACATGGCTCGACATACAACATGATTGGTTTCCAAAATGGACCCAATCAAGTACCTCTTCGAAAAGCCCATCTTGACTGGAAGAATATACTCCTCTCAAAATTCGATATCATTCATGTCACCTAGAAAGCTATCAAAGGTAGTCCCCTAGCGGACTATTTAGCACACGGATCGACAAACGAGTACCAATCCCTGCAAGCTGACTTTCCCGACGAGCATATCATGCACGTTGAACACGAAGAGACCAAAGAAGATGTATGGACTATGTTTTTCGATGGAGCCTCAAACATGCTTGGGCACGGGATCAGAGCCACCTTGATATCCCCAGAGAAGAAGTATATCCTGGTAATGGCTAGATTAAACTTTGACTGTGCAAATAATATGGCCGAATACAAAGCCTGTACATTGGGAATCCAAGCAGCTCTAGATCATGGGGTGACCGAACTCATAGTTTTCAGTGATTCATCCCTTGTTATCTATCAACTCAAGGATGAATGGGAAACCCGAAATTCCAAATTAATCCCATATCTAGAGCACATTCGCGACTTGATTTTGAGGCCGGAAAGCCTCACTCGTCGAGTATTGTAACATCCTAATTCTCAGTACCTCGATTTGTTAAATTTTGACAAAATATTTGTCAAAATTTTAATAATTAAATTATTAGGAATTGGGTAAAGTGACTGTAGAGTTTTATGTTTATTAGATTATTTATGATTTTCCTGGAATTTTTAGAAAATACTAAAAATTGACTCGTTTTGCGGCAATTGGGCGCCATATAGTAATTGTATAATTTAAGGTAGAAATTTAAAGTAAGAGAAGTAATTAAATTAAGAATTTAATAATATTGTAGAGATGAGGAGTGGATCATTTAGTTAGACCCTTGTCATAATATTTGAGGGTCATGAGTTCGATTCTTGTATGTGCATTGAAACAATTATAATTTTTTTATTATTTTATAATTGTTAGAAAATATTCATGTGTGTACTTGAACGTTGAGTATGGACTTAACAATTTTAATTGTCACATTTAGAAATAATTGTTTTCGTGTATGCATTGAGTGTGGGTACATTAAAAGTTTATTATGTGTATGAGTTGATAAGAAACATATTATGGTTGATATGGTTTGTAGTAATACTTTAATCTTAGGGGTTGTGGGTTCAAATCATGACTAGAGTAAAAAGGAGAAAATAATGGATAAATTTTTGTAATATAATCCGCTAAGCGGATTGTGGTTCAAAAATTTGACTTTTAAAAGAAAGAGTGTCATTCTGCAAGTTTTTTGTAGGTTCCTCATTTCTCTCTTTCTCTCAAAACTTTCCTTACCTTCAAGCTTGATTTTGAGGGAGAAATATACATGTGAAATTAGGACTTGATTCCTTCATAAAAGTTGTAGGAAATTATATTCCCGAAATTTATAAATTTGTTTCATGTTAATAGCTTATTGTAGTTGACCCAGTTGGAAAGAACCACTGAAAACTGAAAATTGCATCTATTCTATAGGGTATTTGAATTTATTTCCTTCATCAATATTGTAGGTAATTAAGTTATTGAAATTTTGGCTCAAATCTCATGCCAAAACAGCTTATATAATTCTAGAAAATTCCGAAATACTGAACCTTGTCCATGTTTGCTATAGGATTCTTCCTATTCTAAGTGCATACAAAATAGGATAATTTTCTAAGTTAGTTGTAAGTTGAATGTGAGCTTAAAATATTATTAGAAGTGGATTAGCAACACATTGAATTTAAATTCTCATGAGATAGAACCATAGAAATATAAGATTCTAACTAGTATTTTATTACGTATATAGATTTTGCTGAAACATAACATCAAGCTTTGAAAGGAATATGTGTGGACATATCAAGTAAGGGGTGAGCTATATAGTAAGGATTGCATCATAAACTTGTTTGACCTTATTTGTTGAATTTGTCTAAATTTGTTATGATTGATAATTTTGATTTCATTATATGCTTGGTTGTGAAAGTGATAATGAATTGTTTACGTGTATGATGGTGTAAAATACATTCTTGATACTCTATTATGATATGTATTGTCTTTGAGTGAGCATTTATATGCATGGTGGTTTTTCATGAGAAAATTCATTGAAAATTAAATTGAAAGAATTGGATGATGGGTTGTGAACCCTTTCTGAACTGTATTGGAAGTTTTATGCTTGTAACAGGTGATTGAAATTTTTTGGGAAATCCGTATTACAAGTGAAACTCTGTCAAAATTTTTTGAAAAATGTGAATTTCAAAGAAAAACCACTTAGGGACTCATACATTACTCATCTGAATGGTGATTTGTGAAATCTGGGGAATCAGAGATTATGGACTCTAAGAATACGATAGGGAGGCCCTGAGGGAGGACTTGAGGATAGGAAGGGTAGTGGTTGGAGGCCCCAAAACACCCAGGCTCGCTACCTGTTGTTGGGGATCCCACTGTACAAACTCTCTTGTACCTGATTGTGCTCTTACCGTATATCAATGGTCAGTGAGCTACTGGGTTTATATTTGAGCATGGGTCTCAACAATCCCGTGGGTGGATTTTCCATGCCTAGTAGTGTCAACTCCTGGCTACCCCAGTACTGATTTGAGAAATGATTCGGGCCCACATGCATAAACATTTTAGAAAACATATTAGGATCATGCATCATTAACATCAATCATTTGGAATTTGATTGACTTGTGAATGTTTATGATGTTGATTTTAAAATGATGTATGAATTATTGCTCACCCTCTTGTCTTTCTATTTTCTGTATTTCCCTTGTACATGCGGTACTCGTTGGACCTGATCGGTCATTGTTTGAAGACAGGGGAGATGTCACAGATTCCACACCCGATGAATATGACACTCATACTCATTAGCTGGGAGCCACAATGATGGCAACATGTATTGGGATAAACATATCCAAACTTTTATAGACAGTCTTTTGTAGTATATAGACCTACATGGTACTGGTAGTAGTCACTCTTTTGTGTAGTTAGCTACTCTGTAGGAAGTATGCCCAATGTTGCACTTAATATTTTGAAGGACTGTACTAGTATTTTATCTATATGTAATTATGAATGTTTACTTTTAGTACTTTATAAAATGATGAAATGCAGGAATGGGTTATTGAAAATTTTTATATTAATATTATGTACGAGGGAAAGATTATTATTGGTTTTAAAAAAAAATTCTGGTAAAAATTATTAATTTTTCTGATTGAGGGTTTATAAGGTAGGGTGTTACAAGTATATCCCTTCGGAAGACAATCAATTCGCAGATGCCCTTGCTACTTTATCATCCATGTTCTCTTTAGATCAAGAGCATGAGATGTCGACTATTCAAATCAAGCTGCATGACAAACAAGCTTTTTGCATGACAGTAAATAGAGAGCAAGACAAAAACCCTTGGTATCACGACATTAAGCGATACCTCACAAAGGGTGAATATCCCGAAGGAATCAGTGATAATGACAAAAGGACCATCTGAAAGAGAGCCACAGGGTTTGCATTGATTGGAGAAACCATTTATAAAAAGAATTCCGGCTCCACTTTGTTAAGGTGTGTGGATCACGAGGAGGTTCAACTCTGATAAAGGAGATTCATAAAGGAGCTTTCGAAACCCATGCGCCAGGGCATGTCATGGTAAAGAAGATCCTAAGGGCAGGATATTTCTGGTCCACAATAGAAGGCGACTGTCGCCAATATGCTAAAAGATGTCACAAGTTCCAAGTCTACGCCGATAATGTTCACGCCCCGCCCGTACCTCTCAACATCTTGACCACACCATGGCCATTTTCCATGTGGGGCATGGACATTATCGGACCCATCGAGCCCAAAGCATCTAATGGTCACCATTTTATCTTGGTGCCCATTGACTATTGTCGCCGCCATCAAAACGAGGCGGTCGGAGCGACGTGATGGTTCTGACATTCCATTTTTCGCGTTTTTATTGGTGTGGTTACAACGCCTTTAGGTTGTCCGATAATCGGGATGAACCTAGAGGCGAGGTTTTCGAAAGGGCGCTCTTGGGTTGTCCGATAACCAGGCTAATCCAAGAGCTAGTTTTGAGGGGTTCTCTGGAGTCGCCACCGATGTTTTTACCAAAAACATCGGAAAAGGGGTTAAAAGGCGTTGGTTTTCGAAAAACCAACTTTGGTCGTTAGAACCAGAGTTGGGTAAGGGAGTTAGTTACGCATAAAGGAAGTGTTAGTTCCTTTACGACGCCCCTTTCGGGTTCCCTATGATAGGCCAGCTATTTTGTTAATAAATAAACCAGAAAAATACGCTTTTGCCCTTTTATTTTGTGGAATTTAAAGATTACGACTACATGGCCCTAATGTCTATAGCGTAATTTAAACAATGCGGTAAAAGATAGAGAGAGAAAGTAGGAACCTCCGAAGCTAGCTTTCTATTAATTCTTTTAAAATAGGGTGCTTTGCAGCAGCCCTTCACTCTACACGGCATCAAAAACCTCTCAAAACGCTCTAAAAACATTCTAAAGACACTCAGAAGCTCCGAAAATGCGTCAGAGGGATTCTAGAGAGAGAAACTATTGATGTGACTAGAGAGAGAGTGCGAAAGCTCTGTGAAATGAGGGGAAGGGAGGCCCTATTTATAGGGATTCACGCCTGTCAGGTCGAGACGGTCGTCTCATCTGACAAGGTCGAGATGACCGTCTCAACATTCCAGACGGCCGTCTCGCCTTGCAGGAATGGCGAGACGGCTGTCTCGCCTTTCGCAGGTGGCGAGACGGCGGTCTCGCCACTTGTGCAAGGCGAGACGGCGGTCTCGACCCCAAAAGGCGAAAATCCTTATTTTTGTGCCAAAAATCCCTCCTATCCTAGTATGGGGCCTAATAGTCTCTCCTAGTGGCTTCTTAGGCTTCGTCCATCTTCGAAAAGGAGGTCTTTTGATCTTTATTGTGAGACCGGGCAAGATTTGGGGTCTACAGCTGCCCCCCCTTTACCTGACTAGTCGGCTGTTGGCTTGTTGTGCCAGACATATCGACAGGAAGGTCAAGGAGTTGACCCTCTTGCCCGGTTACCCTTCGGATGTTCCGTCTTGCGGCGGTTGATCTTCTGGGGAAAACTTGTGCTCGTGCACTTCCGGGATACTCCTTCTGACGGTAGCCGATCCCTTCGGTGAACACGTGGTAGAACCTCAGGATACTCCTTCTAACGGTAGCAGATCCTTCGGTTGATGGGTATAAACCCCCCCCCATCAGGTTGGTGGTTGCAGTTCGCTGTGTGCCGAACTGGATGGGTATGAACCCCCCATCAGGCTGGTGGTTGAAACTTACTGATCCGGCTCGAGCGCAGATCAGGCGCACCGCATGCGCAGGTTGATAGGTATGAACCCCCTATCAGGCGGGTACAGTCCACTGCGTAGGACTGGTGGTAGTGGCGGCTTACTGTTCAAGTGGCCCACGCGCCTGTCAAGCACTCCTTGTGTGCTGGTTGATAGGTATGAACCCCCTATCAGGCTGGTACAGTCCACTGCGTAGGACTGGTGGTGGTGGCGGCTTACTGCTCAATCGCTCATGCGCCTGTGTTGGGATGTGTTCTCTTGTCTTTGTCCTTTCTGAGATTTGGTCGTCTGGTCTGTGCCAGGGATTCTATTGGTATTCATCCAGCTTGTTGGTTGCTGGGGATTCTTTGTCTTGATCTTTTGGTATTTGTCATCCGACTTTGCTGGTTGTCGGGGATTTTTTTATGAGTGCCTCTTAGGTAGGCAGGAATCCTCTGGGGATTTACTGATCTTGGTGACGCCTCTTGAGTAGGCGGATATCCACTGAGTTTCTGGTAATGCCTCTGTCATTACCTCTGTCAATGCGCCCCTCCCTTTCCTCGGGGATGTCAATCCTCCTATTGATTACTATCTCAACATTTCCCTACTACTTACTAGAATGTCGTAGTGGTAAGGGTCAAGAGAAGAGAAAGAAGAGGATATTTAATTCAAAGGCTTGCGTTTTAGAATTGTTTTATTTTGACAAAAAATGGTTTTTGTAAGCACGGCTAGCCAAGGTTGGTTAGAGTGTTTAGGCTAGTTTAAACAACGTTTTGTTTATGGAGTGGCGCCTTATTCTATGGCGCTTGCTATGACTGATTGACTTCCCTAGTCTGCCCTTTGGGTTTTCAGTCTAGGATGTTGTGCTAGTCCTAACTTTTGTCTAGGTTTCTTCGTTTTTGTTTTAGGAAACCTAGCGGACTTTATTTTGTAACCCTAACTTTTGCCTAGGCTACCCTTTATGCTTGTTCGGGTTTCCTAGCGGGTTTACCCTAACTTTTGCGTAGCCCCCTTTGGTGGGTTTCCTACCGGGTATCTTGCCCTTTCTTTTTGGCCTTTGGCTTCAATGGGCTTCTTTTGATTTTTCTTTTTGCACAACATTGGCGAAACACGACTTTACTTATGACGAGGTAAAACATTATTTTGTGCTTTTAGTCAATCAGTGGTGATGGATTTGACTTTTATTTTGGTCAATGGCGCAATTTGATTACTTTGACGCACTTTTGAAAACGTTTGCTTAAACATGGTTATTAATGAGGTTTAGACATTAATAGCAAGAAGAGAAGCAGATAGTAAGAATGACATTCTTTGTAATTAATAGGGAAATGTGTGCCCTACAATGCTCGGGGGTCGGGCTAGCCCCGAGGAGTAATCTCTAATAGTCATTGGATTTACAAACCCTAAGAATCAGAAGGAGAACACCTAATGACTAAAGTCGTTTTTGACGCTTGAACCCCTCTATATGGGAAAATCTTATTCAAGGTGTGGAGGGGAGACTTCCCTTTTCTCCGTGCAGCTTGATCCTTTGTAGGGTAATGCTTTAAAGGATTGTCTTTAAAATTTGGTGGCTCCCTTATTCCTTGAGAGTTTCTAATGAGCCCTTGGTTTGGGCGGCATCCATATTTCCTCATCATGTGGGTCACCGTCATATTGTTGGGGAAGTCTTTTCATATTGGCAAAAGATATTTCAAAGGTCCTTTTCAGTCGCATCCATTCAAGGTAGGGCAAACGACTTACTGATCTGAATGTCATCTTTAGCTTGGACCGTGAGTTTGTCTCTTTGGCGGAGCGTTGAAAGGATTGCCTCTGCGTCGTGAATCCAAAGTCTCTTCAATTTCCTCTTTGGATTATGTTTTTCTTCGGTCTTATTATTTTTCCTTTATTCTTGGGAGCATTGTCTTATAGCTCCTGGGGGTGTAGATTCTTTCACTTCTAATTCTGCCCCCTCTCCTTTATTTACTCAGATGACCAACGGTTGAGGCTTATTATCCTCCTTAGGCGGATCAACCGTTGGAAAAAACTTGACGACCAAAGGTTTGCTCTTCATCTTACTTCGATTCATGGAAAGCACATCGACTAATCCTTTCTTTTTATTATCTTATTTTTATTAAAGTGAGAATGAACGCAATTTGTGAATGCAATAGACGATTGAAGAGATGATGAAAACAAACAATTTTATATCATCCAGACAGTGTACATTCCTCAATGCAATGTTTCGAAGTACATTTTATTTTTAAAAGTGGAGAAGCCTAAAGGAACCCATAGGTTGGTTAAAATTTGTATGTATTTCCTTTTTTGACTGGCATGCGAATGCCCTATCCTCTTCAGATGGTATTGAGGAATGTCCACTTTCTTCAACCGCCCACTACTAGATGATGTTATGAGGATGAAGTTTGGTGGATGCATGTATGCAAGTGTTTGTTTTTTCCTAAACATTATCATGTTTTATTTTCTAACATGATGTATGATAGTGTTTGGGATTGTGTTTTTTTTTTGTATGCGGATGACGGCATGAAGAATACCAGCCGCTTTCTAGAATGTCAAAAGATTTTTATTGTTTAAAACAAATGATTTATGAGATGGATATTCCTTAAGACAATGGCTTACGTATCCTCCTCAAAGTTTACGCTTTGTGGGGTACCATACCCACCTCGGTGTAATGGTTCCTTCCCTATCACAGACTTGATAAGTATAATGCGGAAGGTCACAAATGTGCTCGGGGCCTCTTTCGCCATTGTCTTAGGGATATCTAGTGCTCCCTAAACTGAATGTATTTATGCATGCCCTAGTACAAAAGGGTGGTAGATATTCAAAGTGGCATAACTTTTGACTAAGATGTCCGATTTGGACGCACAACATATCAAAACGAAGAGAAAAGGGTGAAGAATTAGGCTGCAAGGGGATTTGGCCCAGTATTTTTCCCAAAATATGCTTCTAAGACCCACTTTTTAGGGATTTATTAAAATGATGCGTATGCATACTTTCCTTATGCATTTAATTTTTCTCTTGGTTTTTCCACTTATGACATGATGCAATATGAATGATACGACTTTGTCAAAATTATTTTTATAAATATTTTGATTTTGTTATTATTATTTTATTTATTTTGGATTTATTTTTTTGGCCTTTTATCTCTTCTGTCGGACTGCGTGGCTACTTAGCTTACAAAGAACCTGAAACCAGGCTAGCTAAAAGGCAGACTGTCCGAGATAAAATGGTTTTATTGGTGAAGGAATATTTAGCGTCCCTTATCTCTTCTGTCGGAACTGCGTGGCTACTTAGCTTACAAAGAACCTGAAACCAGGCTAGCTAAAAGGCAGACTGTCCGAGATAAGGGTGTTTATTGCAAAAATGTTTTTTGTGATTTTTCTGTTGTTTGGTTATGCTATTGAACAAACAAATGCAACAAACATATGCACACACAATTCGATCATCCACGAACAGGCGAGAAGTCGTTTTAATCACGAGGTAGGGTTTTCCTGCAGAAAAGTGCTTTGGCGAAGGTAAGTTCTAACTGTTCTCACCAAGGCTAAGGCCCCCAAGGTGCCCCCATTATAGGGTCCCCACTCTCCAGCCTTCCGACCATGCTTAGCACTAAGGCCATAGTCAGTCTTTGTGCCAAAAGAGGAAGGTTATCACCTTGAGTGGTGGTTTCCGATCACACTGGTGGGCACAAGGCCATCACTACAGCGAACCGTACCTGCCACGCACTCCCTATGGTTTTCTCACTTGCCCCCGGGTATAGAGGGAACTGTAGTGTGCAAGGGTTTGTGTGCAGTTTGTATTTCAAACAATTGCGTAAATATAAACAAACAACAGTTATTAAAGCCAAGCATTAAAACATGTTATAATACAAGGCAGGTTAAAAGCGTAATTTTCTTGGTTTATTTATTTTTAAGCTGGCCCATCACTAAATGGGATCAACTCTCTAGGCTTCCCTAGTGGAGTCGCCATCTGTCGCTGCCATCAAAACGAGGGCGGTCGGTGCGACGCGATGGTTTCGACTTCCTTTGATTTTCGTGTTTTTATTGGTGTGGTTACAACGCCTTTAGGTTGTCCGATAATCGGGCTGAACCTAGAGGCGAGGTTTTCGAAAGGGCGCTCTTGGGTTGTCCGATAACCAGGCTAATCTAAGAGCTAGTTTTGAGGGGTTCTCTGGAGTCGTCACCGATGTTTTTACCGGAAACATTGGAAAAGGGGTTAAAAGGCGTTGGTTTTCAAAAAACCGACTTTGGTCGTTAGAACCAGAGTTGGGTAAGGGAGTTAGTTACGCGTAAAGGAAGTGTTAGTTCCTTTACGATGCCCCTTTCGGGTTCCCTATGATAGGCCAGCTATTCTGTTAATAAATAAACAAGAAAAATACGCTTTTGCCCTTTTATTTTGTGGAATTTAAAGATTACGACTACATGGCCCTAATGTCTATTGCGTAATTTAAACAATGCGGTAAAAGATAGAGAGAGAAAGTAGGAACCTCCGAAGCTAGCTTTCTATTAATTCTTTTAAAATAGGGTGCTTTGCGGCAACCCTTCACTCTACACGGCGTCGGAAACCTCTCAAAACGCTCTAAAAAACATTCTAAAGACACTCAGAAGCTCCAGAAATGCGTCGGAGGGATTCTAGAGAGAGAAACTATTGATGTGACTAGAGAGAGAGTGAGAAAGCTCTGTGAAATGAGGGGAAGGGAGGCCCTATTTATAGGGATTTGCGCCTGTCAGGTTGAGACGGTCGTCTCGTCTGACAAGGTCGAGACGACCGTCTCGACATTCCAGACGGTCGTCTCGCCTTGCAGGAAT
This sequence comes from Sphenostylis stenocarpa, assembly GCA_963425845.1. Lineage (NCBI taxonomy): Eukaryota > Viridiplantae > Streptophyta > Magnoliopsida > Fabales > Fabaceae > Sphenostylis > Sphenostylis stenocarpa. The sequence goes on along the minus strand of OY731402.1, from coordinate 17,875,089 downwards.
TGTGAGACGGCGGTCTCGCCAAACAAGACGGCGGTCTCGCCTTTCGCAGGTGGCGAGACGGCGGTCTTGCCACTTGTGCAAGGCGAGACGGCGGTCTCGACCCCAAAAGGAGAAAATCCTTATTTTTGTGCCAAAAATCCCTCTTATCCTAGTATGGGGCCTAATAGTCTCTCCTAGTGGCTTCTTAGGGTTCGTCCATCTTCGAAAAGGAGGTCTTCTGATCTTTATTGTGAGACTGGGCAAGATTTGGGGTCTACAACTATTTTACTAAATGGGTAGAGGTGGCATCCTACGCACATGTAACTAGGAAAGTGGTAATCGCCTTCTTCAAGAGAAATATCTTATGTCGGTATCCTCATCGGCTCATTACTGATGATGGGACCAATCTGAACAACAGGATGATGGAGAAATTATGTCGAGATTTGAAGATTCATCATCACAATTCCTCTCCATACCGACCCAAAATGAACGGTGCGGTGGAGGCAGCCAATAAAAACATCAAAAAGATCATCCAAAATATGGTGATAACATACAAGGATTGGCACGAAATGTTGTCCTTCGCCCTACACGGATATCGGACTTTTGTACGGACCTCCACCTGAGTCCCTTCGTTCTCTCTCGTATACGCATGGAGGTTGTATTGCTAGTGGAAGTCAAAATACCCTCCCTAAGAGTCATTATGGAAGCAAAGTTAACCGAAGCAGAATGGGTCCAAAATCGGTATGACAAGCTTAATTTGATCGAAGAAAAATGGCTGGACGCCATATGTCATCGGCAGGCCTATCAAAAGAAGATCAAGAAGGCCTACGACAAGAAAATCAATCCCTGTACTTTTCAAGAAGGGGATTTAGTAATAAAGAAAATGCTTCCCGCCTAGAAGGACAAACTTGGAAAATTGGCAGTAAACTACGAAGGACCCTTTGTGATTAAACGAGCTTTCTCAGGAGGAGCCCTTATCCTCACTAACATGGACGAAGAAGAACTTCGGTACCCGGACAACTCAGAAGCGGTAAAGAAGTTTTACGCTTGAAGACATTACTAATGACTCGTCAGGACGAAAACTCGCAAAGAGCGTCCTCAGAAAAATATAGGGTCCATATTCCTCGCTAGGACATGTCCTAGGCAAAATTTAGAGGTTCTTCTGAAAAAATAAAAATAGCATTGATTACCTTAGCCAAAAACCGTAAGGCGACTAAGGTAGTGTCCTTCAAGAAGCAAGAAAGCTTTGCATAGTCTTCACTCTGGGATCGAGCATCTCAACTGAAGCGACTAGGAGAAACAGAGAGGCAGATATTAGGGACATGATTGTTATAGCTTATACATGTTAGAATCGCGCAGCGGAATGTTTGCGTTTACGGACAAAAACCAAGAGGGGGGGTGAATTGGTTTCTTAACAAAAATTAGGGTTTTAAAATTTTTCCCAAATTTCACCGATTAAAATGTTGTGTAAAGTAAATAGAGAAGGGATAGAGTAGTACACAGTCGATTTATACTAGTTCGGATCAAAAGACCCTACGTCCAGTTGCTAATCACTCAAACAGAGGATTAACGTTGTCACTATAATCACAGTTATACAATCAGATTACAAATGAAAAGATAAGGTAAAGAATACACCTCTCTTGAGTCACACAAGAGATGAACACCTCCTTTGAATCCCACAAAGGATGAAGAACAACTTTCCCTAGAGACGGCACAACACACAATCCACTTAGAAAACCCACTCAGTGATTCTTATCACTTCTAGCCCACACTAGGTTTCAAAAGCCCCTTTTTCCTCCAACAAACAGTTCTCTGGCAGTCACAACTCTCAACTTTTGTTTGAAAAAGGTTGTTCACTTTGCAGAGAGCCTTAGAGAACCTTAAGTAGAAATATTAGGGTGTGGGAATTGGGGATTTTCGAAATTAGATGAATTGGGAATAGGGTTTTCGAAACTTGGTCCAATTTTGAAATTCAAAACACATATCTGACTAGAATAATCGATTATCTTGAGTGTTAATCGATTATTCCAGAGCCAAATTCGCAGGGAACCCAAAACAGCTCAGTTTAATCGATTAACTTGGCATTTAATCGATTAACAGCCCAATTAATCAATTAATAGAGGGTTTAATCGATTATTCCAGAAAGCAAATGCTGAAAATGGTTTTCTCTCTGTAATAATCGATTATCCTGCCATTTAATCGATTAATCCAGTATGTTTTTGATAAAAATGAGTTTTTAAAGCCTTTAAAGAGTGGACTATGTGTTGGCTATCTTGGACTCTAATATTACAGACTCAAAATCATAAAAACAGAGTTATTACATAACATTACAAGTCTTCAAATCTTTAAGTCCTTTATTCTTGAATCATCATCAAAATCAACAAGCTTCATATCTATATATATTCAACATTCATATTCTTGTATGTTTCAAAAATCTCCCCCTTTTTTATGATGATCAAAATTTCCTTTAAAGCCCTTTGTAATGACCTGTTTTATTTGTCACAACTAACAAAAACATTAAACATACCATATAACATTTAAATTTAATAAACATAAGAGGCTTTAAACAATTTCTCCCCCTATTTTGATTATGATCAAAAAATGAAAGCTCCCCCTCAACATATGCATAATAAAAATAAACAACTCTCCCACAAGAAATGCAATCATAGAGTTCTTATTGAATAAAACAGTACAATACAAAATGCAAAGATTGATCAGTTAAGCAGATTTTTTTAGGCTATTTCTAATATTCCTAAGTCTCTTCTAAGATCATACAATCTATCTTTGGGAAGAGCTTTAGTAAAAATATCTACTAATTGATGCTTTGTATCAACATATTCGATTTTACAATTTCCTTTACTAATATGATCTCTTAAGAAGTGATGTCTAATCTCTATATGCTTAGTTCTAGAGTGCATTACTAGATTCTTAGTAAGATTGATTGTGAAGCACTTGGTGGATTTGATGAAGACATAGATATAACTTAGGTTGTGGGTGTGTAGATGATTAGGGTTTTAAGTTTAAGCACTTAATCTCTTGATAGGCCATTATATTTTGTGATAAGCACCTTAAAATGATGCATCTCATTGAAAATCATTTTTCTGCATGAAAAACTTACGTTTAAGTATTAAAAGAATTAACTAAGTTTTTTTTCAATCTGTTGAAAAGGATTTTCAATCTGTTAAAATCACTTAACATAATAAATGGTCATACATAATCGAAAATTCAATTGATTGATTCGCGGAATCAACAAGTTAAAATAACTCAATGAATTTTCAATATCAAGTTTCGCATTTTCAATCTGTTGAAATGATTTTAAATCTGTTGAAACAGAAAGACCTTTTTCAGTCTAAGAGTTTTTAGAAAATCAATCTGTTGAAATATTTTTCAATCTGTTGGAACAGAAAGACCTTTTTTAGTCTAAGAGTTTTTAGAAAATCAATCTGTTGAAATATTTTTCAATCTGTTGAAACAGAGAGACTATTTTTCTTAAACTAAGTATTTGCAGGAATTTAATCTGTTGAAATGATTTTCAATCGATTGAAACAGAGTGCTGTCATTTTTCATTAAGTTGTTTTAATCCATTAAAACTCGAATCAATCGATTAAATGGAACTTTAAATGAAATCAATCGATTAAATCGATGTCTTAATCGATTAAAAGGAACTTTAAATGAAATCAATCGATTGAATCGATCTTTTAATCGATTGAAATAATACTCTAATCGATCATAGTTTTGTTCTAATCGATCATAACTCATTCTGATCGATCATAGTTTTATTCTGATCGATCATAACTCAGCCTAATTGATCATTCTTCTGCTTTAATCGATCAGAGTCTCTTCTAAACCTGTTTTACTGCTAACCAACTTATCTTTTGACTCTCTAAAACAGCTTTTAACGGATGAAACGTTCTGTTTTTCCGATTTACTCTATATATACAGATTTGATCTATCTTTTGGATATACAATACAAAACACTACTTGAGAAAACTTGTGAAATCAATCTGTGAAACTTTCATACGTGACTTTCTCTCGCATTCAAGAATCTTTTTCATAGCATAAGGTGCTCGTGATCGAATTGTGGTCATTCAAAGAGAGAAAGTGCTGATAGAATTGGTTCTCGGGCAATTAGAAACTTCAAGTCCAGGTTTATTCTTTTCATATTCTTTTGTAAAGTTTGATTGTGCAGGTTGGATTGTAATCTGCACTTGGTATAGTAACTCGGATTTGGTTACTCGGGTGGTTTTCAAGATTCTGTCTTGTGGGTTTTGCAAGATAGTTCTTGGGGTAGATTGGTGAGTATCTACTGGTTGTAATTTTCACTTGGTATTAGTGAAACTTGACTGGTTTGTCAAGAACTCGGATGTAGCTCGGATTAGAGTGAACCAAGTATAAACTTGTGTGTTAATATTCTTCTTTCATCTCTTTTAATTTCAGTCTTTAATTGTACTCGTGTTTAAATCAAATTACCTTTGCAAAGATTGAATAAAGATAACTCATTCTTCCAAAAGAAAGTAAGATTTGCGAAAAAGTTTTAAAGTTCAATTCACCCCCTCTTGAACTCAACCATTAATTCTTTCAATTGGCATCGAAGTTGGTTCTTGTAAGTTACTCAAGGAATCGGTCCAATGGTCGAGGGAAAGATGAATTTTTTAGAAGGAGCCTCCATAAACAGGCCTCCACTTTTTTCTGGTGTGAATTATTCTTTCCGGAAGGTTAGAATGAAAATCTTTATTGAATCTCTTGATAGAGGCATTTGGGAAACAATTGTTAATGGTCCTTATAAACCAACTCATACCTGTAGATTGTAAAGTAGTCGAAAAAGATTGGGCTGAATTAACTCGATGTAGAAAATAGGAAAGTCCAATATGATTATATCGCAAAAAATATTATTACCTCTCGCTTTAAATCTTGATGAGTTTTTCAGGGTGTCTCGAGTGTGCCTCTGCCAAAGAGATGTGGGAAATTTTAGAGGTTACACATGAAGGAACGTCCGATGTGAAAAGGGCAAGAAAGCATGAGTTAATCAGGGACTATGAGTTGTTTAAAATGCAGCAAGGAGAAACAATTGCAGATGTGCGTAAAAGGTTCACGCACATAGTTAATCGTCTAATCGAGTTAGGAAAGACTTTTGACAAAGAAGAGTTGAACATCAAAATTTTAAAGTGTTTGGACAGAACATGGCAACCAAAGGTGATAGCAATATCGGAATCAAGAGACTTGATCGAAATGACTACCGCTTCACTTTTTGGTAAGTTGAGGGAACATGAGTTGGAAATCAATCGGCTCAAAGAACAAGAGAATGCAGTAAAAGAAAACTAGAAATATTATTCTCAAGACAATTGAAGAAAACAATGGATCTCGAAGAAGATGAATCAGAGAACTCGACTTTATTGGTTAAGAAATTTGGAAAATTTCTTAGAAGAAAGAACAGAATTGGCCAAGTAAAAAGGTACAATGATAAAAAGACTCGAATCTGTTCAAAATAATATTACTTGTTATTCTTGTGGTAAACGAGGTCACATAAAGAGTGATTGTCCTGAAAAGACCAAGAATCGGAACAAGAAAGAATCAAGATACAAAGGGAAAAAGGCTTATATAGCCTGGCAAGACAATGATTCATCTTCCAACTCCGAATCCGAAAGTGAGGAGGTGAACCTCGTGCTTGATGGTCGGTCGTGAATCCTCTTCATCACATGTAAGTTCAACTCCTACAGAGAATGAAATGAATTACAACACATTACTAAATGCTTTCAATGAAATGCATAGTGAAGCCGTAAATTTATCTCATACAAATAATCGGTTAAAAGGATTAAATAATCTGGTTAGAAAATAGAGTTAAAGTTCGGAAAATGAACTATTAGAAAGCAAAACAGATTTAGAACATCTAGATATAATCTATGCATCTCGCTGATAATGTTGCTAATAAGAAGTGTGAAAAGTGTATTATTCTACAAGATAAGGTTGATTACTTGATTAAAACTTTGTCTAAATTTACTCAAGGCAAAGAGAATTTAGATGCACTTCTTGGGTCTCAAAACTGTGTGTTTGAACATAGTGGAATTGGATACAAACCTAAGACTCGGGTAAAAACAAAAAAATATTTGAACTTCTTTTCATACAGAAAAACAACAGCATCCCCTTTCTCATCTTGTCATTACCGCATGAAGAAAGGACATACTATAAAATTCTCGTCATGCTAGAAAATATTTTGTGCCGCAAGGTAGGAAAAGATGGGTTCCAAAACATGTTAAACGTAAAAATTGACTCCTAAGGACCCAAAATACGTAAGGGTACCAAATACTTGATGTTTGATCTTTCAGAACAAGCAACAAGAGTCCCTTTGGTATCTAGACAATGGATGCTCAAGGCACATGACAGTGACATTTCAAAATTCCGTAAGCTAAAATTGAAGAATGGAGGTCATGTGACTTATGGAGACAACAACAGAGGAAGAATTCTAGGTTCGGAGATATTGGTGATGGTGAATCAGCAATCATTCACAATGTTCTTCCTGGTTGAAGGTCTCAAGCACAATCTGATAAGCATAAGTCGGCTTATGTGATCTTGGTCACAAAGTCATTTTCAAACCGTAAAAGTGCCTTATTTGTGAGCCGGAATCCGATACTGGTAATGTTGGTAGGTAAGAGGTTAAACAATATATACATGTTAGATATCAAACAGTCTATATCATCTCAAAGTTGTCTTCTTACTAAAGAAGAAGAATCTTGGTTGTGGCATAGAAGACTTGCTCATATACATCTTAAACATCTTGACAAACTGATTTCAAAAGATTTAGTTTCTGGTCGCCTAAGCTTCAGATCTTGAAAGACAAAATCTGTGAAGCTTGTTTGAAAGGCAAACAAACTAGAAAATCTTTTTCAAACAAAAATATTGTTTCAACTTCTAAACCTTTGGAACTCGCTTCACATGGATTTGGTTGGTCCTTCAAGGAATAAAAGCCTAGGTGGTAATCTTTATATCATGGTAATTGTTGATGACTTTTCCGGATTTACCTGGACTATTTTTCTTAAAGCCAAATCTGATTCTTACAAATCTTTCAAAAAGCTTGCCAAGGTTTTACACAATGAAAAAGGGTATTTTATTACATCAATTCAAAGTGACAATGGTGGAGAATTTGTAAATGAAAAGTTTGAATCATTTTGTGAAAAGTTTGTTATAAAACACAATTTTTCTCGCTCCAAGAACTCCTCAACAGTAACGGTGTTGTGGAAAGAAAGAACAGATCTATTGTAGAACTTGCTAGAACAATGTTGTGTGAAAATTCTTTACCTAAATACTTTTGGGCGGATGCAAGAAACACTCGCTTGTCATGTTTTGAATAGAGTCTTGATTAGACCCATGCTTAAGAAAACCCCATATGAACTGTACAAAGGAAGAAAACCCAACTTAAACTATTTCAGAGTTTTTGGATGTACATGTTTCGTTTTAAACAATGGGAAAGAAAATATTGGCAAGTTTGATGAAAAATCTGATAAAGGAATTTTTCTTGGTTACTCAACTCATGGTCATGCATATAGAGTTTACAATTTAAGACTTAAATCGTTGAAGAATCAAGTACATGTTGTGTTTAATGAGTCTCCTCGAGTAGTGCAGAATAAAACAACAGTGTACTGCAGATGAAGAAGATTTAACTGATAATTCTTATCAGTTGAAACATGCCAAGTAACACAGATCAGCATCGTTGAAGAAGATGATCCATCGATGGACCCAAGAAAAGCTAATTCTCCAACAATTATCGAAGAACAGGAAGAAGATGTTCGGAAGAGCTTCCTAAAGAGTGGATTGTCCCAAGAAATCTCTCTCTAGACAATGTCATCGGGCAAATTAATAAGGGAGTATCTACTAGACATTCTCTTAATCAATTCTGTAATCATATGGCATTCATTTCACAAATAGAGCCTAAGACAGTTAAAGAAGCATTAAATGATGAATACTGGGTTAGTGCCATGCATGATGAGCTTAATCAATTTGAAAGAAATAAAGTGTGGGAATTAGTTCCTAAAATCAAAGATATCAATGTAATTGGTACTAAGTGGGTATTCAAAAACAAGCTAGATGAACACGGCATTATTACTAGAAATAAAGCTAGGTTGGTAGCCAAAGGGTATAACCAACAAGAGGGTATTGATTTTGATGAAACCTTTGCACCTGTAGCTAGACTTGAAGCCGTTAGATTATTATTAGCTTATGCCTGTTTAAGTGGTTTCAGCATTACTACAAATGGATGTAAAGAGTGGCTTTCTGAATGGACTCATCAATGAAGAAGTATATGTTTCTCAACCTCCGTGGTTTGAAGATCACAAGCATCCCGACCATGTCTACAAATTAAAAAAGGCCCTTTATGGTTTAAAGCAAGCACCTAGACAATGGTATGAGAGGTTAAGTAACTTCCTAATTGATCAAGGGTACAAGCGAGGTGAGGTTGATAAAACTCGTTCATTAAGAAATCTGAACTCGACATTATTCTCGGTGCAGGTGTATGTGGATGATATCATTTTCGGTTCCACTAATAATGTCATGTGTAATAAGTTTGTAAAAGAAATGCAAAGTGAATTTGAAATGTCCATGATGGGAGAATTGAATTTCTTCCTTGGTCTCCAGGTTAAACAATTAAGAAATGGCATTTTTCTTAGTCAATCTAAATACTGCAATGAATTGTTAAAGAAATTTGATATGCAAAACCGCAAGGTGTCCTCTACACCCATGTCTACTAACCGTTGTCTAGACTTAGATGAAAAAGGAAAACCTCGTTGATCAAACTAAATATAGAGGTTTGATTGGTTCACTATCGTATCTAACTGCTAGTAGACCTGACATTATGTTTAGTGTGTGTCTTTGTGCAAGATTTCAGTGCAAATCCAAAGGAATCTCATCTTACCGCTGCCAAAAGGATTCTGAAATACCTCAAGGGAACAGCTTAATGTTGGACTATGGTATCCTGAAGGTGCATCCCTTAAACTTGTTGGATTTTCTCGATTCTGACTTTGCAGGATGTAGATTGGACGGAAAAAGTACCTCCGGTACTTGTCATCTACTAGGGAGCAAGTCTTATATCGTGGCACAGCAAAAAGCAAGCGTGTGTTGCTCTCATCAACTGCAGTAAGCTGAATACATTGCAACTGGGAGTCAGTTGTGCTCAAAGCATTTATCTCAAGCAACAACTAACAGATTATGGAGTAACTCTAAACAAGGTACCTCTGGTTTATGACAATACTAGTGCAATAAACTTAACTAAGAATCCTATTCAACACTCTAGAACTAAGCATATTGAAATTAGACATCACTTTATTAGAGAACACGTATCTAGGGGTGATTGTGAGATTTTATTCGTTGAATCGAAAACAGATTAGCTGATTTATTCACTAAACCACTTCCTAGAGATAGACTTAATATGCTTAGGATCTGAATTAGGAATTCTAGATATATCTAGTATTGCATAACTAATTCGTTACAGTGATTGTATTTTTTTTTAACAGGTTGATAACAAGTTCAATCGATTAATAATTGTATGAATAACTGAATATTATTTGTTTCAATCGATTGAAATTGCGAAATAATCTGTTGATTTCCTGATTCTTACTCTTTGGTATTGATATGTTATTAGTTCAATCGATTAAATAAGTTTTTAATCGATTTATTTCATTAATCTTGTTGCTCTGCACATTTTCTTCTATAAATCAATCGATTAAATCTTCGATTCAATCGATTGAATTCACTAATGGTACTCTGAATAATTTTCTTTTACAAAATAATCGATTTAATTTTTGATTCAATCGGTGTATTTCACTTATAAGTATCTACGATTACAAAATCAGTTGGTTTCACGAAATATCAATTGATTATTTTTCTTCTAGGGCTAGTTGTATGTACTTTGTCTCTAACCGATTTCTGCAGAGTAAACCGAAAGCATTTACAACAAGATAAACTTCAACTACTCTCTTAAATATCAAAGATATCCAATAAAAGTTGAATGACTCTGATTGGATATCGATGTGTGGGTAATTAAAGTGTACTTGTAGCAATTCTCTCTCCTCTTTATCATCACCGCACGTAAACAATAAATCAAGTAAAGACAAAAATTTATTTTAAGTCGATAAAGATTGTGTATTCTCATTCCTATAGTATTATTTTCTTCTTTGAGCTTCTCTTTTCTCGGTTCTTCTCGTTCTGTTCATTCCAAAAATCAAATATGTTCAAGCGCACAAAGTCCGGTAGGAAGAAGTCCAGCAGAGGCGAGTCCTCTACTAGCAAGGCAAGAACGGAATGTTGGAGGAAGGATTGAAACTTGGTTCAATGGGGACCAAGAGAAAATGGATTTGTTTATCCATGAATTAAGCAGAAGCAAGTCAACATTCCAAAAATGTTAAAGTTCTCTTGGTTTGATGCCGAAGGATTCAGAGGCATTCGGAAGTTACTGCAACATCAAAAACTTCAGACGTTTCGGAGTTGAATGGTAGGATTTACCCTGACTTAATTAAAGTTTTCTTCACAAATTTATCCTTTGAAGGCTCCACTTTGACAACCCAAGTTAAAGGAGTAGACATTGAGATAACACCTAATGTCCGGAAGGAAGTTGCTCGGAATAAAAGATGTAGGTGTGAAAGTCACCAAAGGGTGTACTTCGGATGTTGAAGAATTTAATAAAGTTCAGTATTTCCGCTCTTGCCTGAAGAATAGGCATGATTCCGTAAGTTCATTCAACACTCGGAAGTTGAAACTGGAAGAAAGGATTCTCGCTTTCATCGTTTCTTGGCAGCTTACACCCAGGGGGAGCAATCATGCGGTGCTAAATGAAGGAGATTTAGTTCCGATGTACTGCATTCATCACGAATCACGTGTGAACTGGGTCTTTGTCATCAAGGATCACATGATCAAAGCCAAGAGACTTAGTGACTTCAGGTATCCCTATGCTATTCGATTTCTAAATTTTTAACACATTTTGGTGTTGATGTTGAAGGAGAACTTGTTGAAACCGTCCGACCAACAAATGAAATAAACAATTCCGTTCTTCACAAAATGGGATTTATTAAAGTTGATGGTGAATGGATCTCGAAAGAAGATGCTCGGGAGAAGTGAAGAAAGTGAAGAAGAAGAGCAAGAGGAAGGAATCAACACCGATAATATTCCCGGAACTTCTGCAAGCACGTTCGTCCGATCCAATGGAAGAAGTGAACCCAATGGAGATGATTCCATACAATCCACCGCTCGACCGTGGCACTCCTCTGTCTCGGCTCGAAAGAACAATGTTACATCAAATGAGCGAACCGCAAACCGACCAAAGGAGGCATATGGAGATGACTGCCGCTCCGAGGGCTCTAGCAGCATTATTTGGATGAAAATTTCATTGCAAGGTTCCAAGCATATTGATAATCAACTAGAAGATATTTACAACAGGATTGTGGAACCGCAATTCAATCAAGGCCCCGGGACGAATGAAGATTTTCTATGTTTCGTTATTCTGTTTTCTTTTCATTTTTTTTATGTTCTGGTTTTTATTTGGGGTTCCCACGTGGACCCATTGGATCAGTAACTACAACAATCTATTTGATGCAGTCAAATAGGGGAGAAGTATTTTGCTTAAAACTGTCACTACACACACACCACAAAATATATGTCTCTCGGTCTCGGTATTTTTGTTTTGCAGGTGCAAGTGGTTATTTGTCTCCATCAAATAGGGGGAGATTGAAGCACTTGGTGGATTTGATGAAGACATAGATATAACTTAGGTTGTGGGTGTGTAGATGATTAGGGTTTTAAGTTTAAGCACTTAATCTCTTGATAGGCCATTATATTTGTGATAAGCACCTTAAAATGATGCATCTCATTGAAAATCATTTTTCTCGCATGAAAAACTTACGTTTAAGTATTAAAAGAATTAACTAAGTTTTTTTCAATCTGTTGAAAAGGATTTTCAATCTGTTAAAATCACTTAACATAATAAATGGTCATACATAATCGAAAATTCAATTGATTGATTCGCGGAATCAACAAGTTAAAATAACTCAATGAATTTTCAATATCAAGTTTCGCATTTTCAATCTGTTGAAATGATTTTAAATCTGTTGAAACAGAAAGACCTTTTTCAGTCTAAGAGTTTTTAGAAAATCAATCTGTTGAAATATTTTTCAATCTGTTGGAACAGAAAGACCTTTTTTAGTCTAAGAGTTTTTAGAAAATCAATCTGTTGAAATATTTTTCAATCTGTTGAAACGAGAGAGACTATTTTTCTTAAACTAAGTATTTGCAGGAATTTAATCGTTGAAATGATTTTCAATCGATTGAAACAGAGTCTTGTCATTTTTCATTAAGTTGTTTTAATCCATTAAAACTCGAATCAATCGATTAAATGGAACTTTAAATGAAATCAATCGATTAAATCGATGTCTTAATCGATTAAAAGGAACTTTAAATGAAATCAATCGATTGAATCGATCTTTTAATCGATTGAAATAATACTCTAATCGATCATAGTTTTGTTCTAATCGATCATAACTCATTCTGATCGATCATAGTTTTATTCTGATCGATCATAACTCAGCCTAATCGATCATTCTTCCGCTTTAATCGATCGAGTCTCTTCTAAACCTGTTTTACTCGCTAACCAACTTATCTTTTGACTCTCTAAAACAGTTTTTAACAGATGAAACGTTCGCTTTTTCTGATTTACTCTATATATACAGATTTGATCTATCTTTTGGATATACAATACAAAACACTACTTGAGAAAACTTGTGAAATCAATCTGTGAAACTTTCATACGTGACTTTCTCTGCATTCAAGAATCTTTTTCATAGCATAAGGTGTCTGTGATCAGAATTGTGGTCATTCAAAGAGAGAAAGTGCTCGATAGAATTGGTTCTGGGCAATTAGAAACTTCAAGTCCAGGTTTATTCTTTTCATATTCTTTTGTAAAGTTTGATTGTGCAGGTTGGATTGTAATCTGCACTTGGTACAATGAATCGGATTTGGTTACTCGGGTGGTTTTCAAGATTCTCGTCTTGTGGGTTTTGCAAGATAGTTCTTGGGGTAGATTGGTGAGTATCTACTGGTTGTAATTTTCACTTGGTATTAGTGAAACTTGACTGGTTTGTCAAGAACTGGATGTAGCTCTGGATTAGAGTGAACCAGTATAAACTTGTGTGTTAATATTCTTCTTTCATCTCTTTTAATTTCAGTCTTTAATTGTAATGTGTTTAAATCAAATTACCTTTGCAAAGATTGAATAAAGATAACTCATTCTTCCAAAAGAAAGTAAGATTTGCGAAAAAGTTTTAAAGTTCAATTCACCCCCCCTCTTGAACTCAACCATTAATTCTTTCAGATTGCACTTGTATTATCACACATCAAAGGAATATCACTTAGAAATATACTATAATCTTCTAATTGTTGTTTCATCCATAAAATTTGAGCACAACAATTACCAGCTGCAATATATTCAACTTCAATAGTAGACAAAGCAACACATGTTTGTTTCTTAGAATGCCAAGACACTAAGGATGATCCTAACAAATGACATGTTCCACTAGTACTCTTTCTATCTATTTTACATCCACCATAATCAGCATCAGAATATCCTATTAAACTAGAAAAAGCTTTAGATGGATACCATAAACCAAAACCTGTAGTTCCTTTTAAATATTTTAAAATTCTTTTTACTGCAATTAAATGAGATTCTTTGGACATGCTTGAAATCTAGCACACACACAAACATAATGCATAATATCAGGTCTACTTGCAGTTAAGTATAATAGTGAACCTATCATACCTCTATACATAGATTGATTTATTTCCAAACCTGATTCATCCTTGTCTAAATAGCATGAAGTTCCCATGGGTGTGTTAGCTTCCTTTGAAGTGTCCATTCCAAATTTCTTGAGAATCTCTTTGCAGTATTTAGTTTGAGACACAAAAATGTCATCTTTAAGTTGTTTAATTTGAATTCCAAGGAAGAATGTTAATTCTCCCATCATTGACATTTCAAATTCTCCCTACATTATCTTAGCAAATTCTACACACAAGGAATTATCAGTTGATCCAAAAATGATATCATCAACATATACTTGAACTAATAAGATATGTTCTTTTACTTTCTTAATAAACAAAGTGGAATCAATTTTTCCTCTAGAAAAATAATTTGAAGTTAGAAAACTACTTAATCTTTCATACAAAGACCTAGGAGCTTGTTTTAAACCGTATAAGGCTTTCTTCAATTTAAAAATATGGTTGGGATATTTAAAATCTTCAAATCCAAGGGGTCGTTCCATATATACTTCCTCTTTGATAAACCCATTCAAAAATGCACTTTTAACATCCATTTGATATAATTTAAATTTCATCAATGAGGCATAAGCAAGAAGTAGGCGTATAGCCTCTAACCTGGCAACAGGAGCATAAGTTTCGTCTTAATCAATACCTTCCTCTTGACAGTAACCTTTGGCAACAAGTCTGGCTTTGTTCTTTGTTATATTTTCATCTTCATCAAGTTTTTTCTAAATACCCATTTTGTTCCAATTACTTGATGTGATTATTCTCTTGGAATTAATTCCCAGACTTGATTCCTTTCAAATTGATTAAGTTCTTCTTGCATTGCTATGCACCATTGGTCATCTTTAAGAGCTTCCTCAACACTTTTGGGTTCTATCTGTGAAACAAAATCTACATACATACAAAAATTGGTGATATTTCTAGTTCTTACCCCTTTTGAGATATCACCAATAATATTTTCCATTGAAAGTCCTCTTGGTGATTGCCACTCTTTTGCTAATTCAGTTGGTTGAGATGGCTCATTTTCATTCAAGTACATTTCTTCTAGAGCCTCTCTTATGTACTCATCATCACCTGCATGTTCTTTATTTGACTCAAGAGGATTTCCCTCAAGGTCTACAATTTCATCAAAGGTGACATGCACAAATTCTTCAACATTTAAAGTTCTTCTATAAAACACTCTATATGCTTTGCTAGTTAGTGAATAACCTAAGAAAATGCCCTCATCAGCTTTTGAGTCAAAATTTCCTAAGTTATCTTTCCAATTATTTAAAACAAAGCATTTACATCCAAATATTTTTAAATGAGCAACATTAGGCTTTCTACCATTTAACAGTTCATAAGGAGTTAATTTAATGATTGGCTTTATAAGCATCCTATTCAAAACATAATATGTAGTACTTACAACATCAACCCAAAAAATATTTAGGAACATTTGATTCATTTAGCATTATTCTAGAAAGTTCCTCTAGTGATCTATTTTTCCTTTCTACTATACCATTTTGTTGGGGAGTCCTAGGTGCAGAAAAATTATGCAAAATTCCATTTTCCTCACAATAATTTTCAAACCATTCATTTTGAAACTCTCCACCATGATCACTTCTTAACACCTTAATTCTTAAGTCTTTCTCATTTTGAATTTGCTTTGCAAACTTCCTAAAGATCTTAAAAGCTTCACTTTTTAATGTTAAGAAAAATGTCCAAGTATATCTAGAAAAATCATCAACAATCACAAGAGCATAATAATTTCCACCAAAATTTTTTATCCTAGATGGACCAAATAAATCTAAGTGTAATAGTTCTAAAGGTTTTGATGTGGAAATAACATTCTTAGATTTAAAGGATGATTTCACTTGTTTCCTTTTTGACATGCATCACATAATCTATCTTTTTCAAATTTTAACTTAGGCAAACCAACAACTAAATCCTTTGATATTAATTTGTTTAATTGATGCATATTTATATGAGCCGCTCTCTTATGCCATAACCATGGGTTTTCTTCCTTAGCAACTAAGCATGTTATACTAGTATGATTTATATCAATTAAGACTAGGTTCAATTTTTATTTGATTTATATGAGGGGGGGGGGGGTGAATTAGTTTCTTAACAAAAATTAGGATTTTAAACTTTTTCCCAAATTTCACCGATTAAAATGCTGTGTAAAGTAAATAGAGAAGGGATAGAGTATTACATAGTCGATTTATACTGGTTCGGATCAAAAGACCTTACGTCCAGTTGCTAATCACTCAAACAGAGGATTAACGCTGTCACTATAATCACAGTTATACAATCATATTACAAATGAAAAGATAAGGTAAAGAATACACCTCTCTTGAGTCACAAGAGATGAACACCTCCTTTGAATCCCACAAAGGATGAAGAACAACTTTCCCTAGAGACGGCGCAACACACAATCCACTAAGAAAACCCACTCAGTGATTCTTATCGCTTCTAGCCCACACTAGGTTTCAAAAGCCCCTTTTTCCTCCAACAAATAGTTCTTTGGCAGTCACAACTCTCAACTTTTGTTTGAAAAAGGTTATTCACTTTGCAGAGAGCCTTAGAGAACCTTAAGTAGAAAGATTAGGGTTTGGGAATTGGGGATTTTCGAAATTAGATGAATTGGGATTAGGGTTTTCGAAACTTGGTCCAATTTTGAAATTCAAAACACATATCTGACTGGAATAATCGATTATCTTGAGTGTTAATCGATTATTCCATAGCCAAATTCACAGGGAACCCAAAACAGCTTAGTTTAATCGATTAACTGGGCATTTAATCGATTAACAGCCCAGTTAATCGATTAACAGAGGGTTTAATCGATTATTCCAGAGATCAGATGCTGAAAATGGTTTTCTCTCTATAATAATCGATTATCCTACCATTTAATCAATTAATCCAGTATGTTTTTGATAAAAATGAGTTTTTAAAGCCTTTAAAGAGTGGACTATGTGCTGGCTATCTTGGACTCTAATATTACAGACTCAAAATCATAAAAACAAAGTTATTACATAACATTACAAGTCTTCAAATCTTTAAGTCCTTTATTCTTGAATCATCATCAAAATCAACAAGCTTCATATCCATATATGTTCAACATTCATATCCTTGTATGTTTCAACAAGACAGTGTAGCCAACCTTGGCCAGCCATGCTTCTAAATCCCTTTGGAAACCCCTCTGTAAAAATAAACCATTTGTTTGCATCAATAAAATTGTCTTTTACTTCTTTTCTCTTGACCAAATTATGAAAATGCCTCTATATTAATGAAATATAAGCATGCATAAAGTGAAAGTCATGAAGATCTTATTGAAATACTCTGGCAAAGATCTTATTGATTTGATGAAGTCAAAGATAAAGTCAAAGTCAACTTTGTAGCGGTCAATAGTCACTTAGATAAAAGAATAGAAGGATTAGTGTGTCCACAGCTATGCTTAGGTATAATCATTTTTATCTTTTCTGCTGCATGAGGTTTCTTCACTTAAAAGATTTTGCAAAATGCCTCTAAAAACGTTTAAGAAGTTAAAAACAAAGTATTTTAACAAAAGCTTTCTTAAACAAGTTTTTAACTGATATAATTTCGAAATAACCGTTGTTTTCATTAAAGAAAGTTTTGAAAACCTTCTTTTAGTGTTTTAACTGATAAAGCTTCGAAATAACCGATTAAAATCACTTAAAATGTTAAGAGAAGCGTTTTTGCAGTATTTTAATCGATACAACTTGGTTTTAATCGATTCAATCCACTTAGTGTTCAGGATGATCGATCAGAATGCAATTATGACCGATCAGAATCAGATATGATCGATCAGAATTGAGTTATGACCGATCAGAACTTTTTCAATCGATTAAAACACGCTTCAATCGATTAAAACAACTTAGAAAATTTCTACACAGCGTTTTAATCGATTAAAACTTATTTTTATCAATTAAAATCACTTGGAAAATTTTACAAGAAAGTTTTGCAGTATTTTAATCGATTGAATCACGAAACAATCGATTAAAACAAATTAGAAGATTTTTTGTAAAGAGTTTTAATTGATATAAATGTTGTCGTATCAGTTAAAACAAATTTGTTAAAGAATCAAGAACGTTTTAATGGATTAAAAGAAGTTTTAACAGATTAAAAATACACTTTTAACAGATTAAAAGATTATTTTAACAGATTGATTAAACCAGCAGTTTTGAAAATCTTCTATAAAATCAGATTGGCTTGAACTTTTTAAACATCATCGAATATCAATCTTTTACACATCCTTTAGCAATCAAGCAAGCAAACTTTAATACTCTTTCAAGAAAGATTCGCGCTAGTTTTTGTGAAGTTCTTTGAAATTATTTCTTGAGGCAAATTGCTTTCTTTTGGAGAAGAAACACTTACTGCAGAATTGCATAAAACTGGTTTGAGCATTCTAGTTTCTTCTTTACATTCTTTTTGTATTGTTTGGTGCCTGGAATTGTGGGCACTGGTTTCTCTGCAGCTGGAATTTGGTTCTTGGTGAAAGGTTAGGTGTTGGTGCCTGGAATTGTGGGCATTGGTTTCTCTGCAGCTGGAATTTGGTTGTAGAGGTTGTCAAGAACTGGAATTTGGTTCTTGGTGAAAGGTTAGGTGCAGGAACTGGAATTGTGGTTCTTGTGGTAGATTAAGTGTAAGATTGTAATCTGTAAAACATTTGATCTAGTGGAACACAGCTGGAATTTGGCTGGAGACTAGACGTAGCCTTGGTATTGGGTGAACCAGTATAAACACCGGTGATATCTTTCTAAGCCTTTCTCCTTTTTTAATTCTGTTGCTGCGTTTATTGTTGATTGATTGCTTTGTGATTCAAGAACAGATCTGAAATCTTATTTTTACAAATAGATAATCTGTTAATTGCGAAAATCTTTTAAAGATCAATTCACCCCCCCTCTTGATCTCAGCCTCTTTTTATAACATAAAGAACCAATACAAGAAAGCATAAGAAAAGAAAAGATAAAAAGAATGATGCCTGCTAGGAGATTCTTAGGCAAAAATTAGGGCAGCCTACTAGATCGAAAACCCGCAAAGGGCGGTTTAGGAAAAAGTTAAGGTACTCATAAAAAGGAAAAAACCCGCTAAGATATCCTAGGCAAAATTAACTCAGCCCGCTAGATCGAAAAACCCAAAAGGGTGGCCTAGGCAAAAGATAGGGCTTAATAAAAAGAAAATGAATAAAAGAAGAGCCCATCAGCATAATCATGAAAGTCCAGCAGGAGAATGTTAGTCACTTTTCTAGATGCATCAAATAAAAATAGATTGTATTTAAGGCATCCACACAAGTAGTTGCACAAAACGACTTCATCAAAATGAAAAAACAAAAAATAAAAATCGCCTCAGATAAATAACAAAGAACGCATTCATATAGGAAGACTAGGCTCCATGTTTGTGATTGAAAAACAGAAAGCATCCCAAAAAGTTCCCTCCAGGAAATAGGGACAAGACGTCACCAAACGGGCATTTCAAAACAGAATAAAGCTCCCTAGCATTAACCACCATTCTCCCATCAAAGAGAGAAGGTAAACAAGAAAAACGCCCGCCTGCTCAGAGGCGTTACCAAAATCAACAAATCCCCAGCAGATTCCTGCCTATGTAAAAGGCGTTCACCAAAAATCCCCGACAACCAACAAAGTCGGATGACTATTACAAAAGCTAAAGAGTCCTCAGCATCCAACCAGTTGGAGGAAGACCAATGAATTCCCGGCACACCGGAAGACTTCATAAGAAAATTCAAAAACAAATTATCAAGCACAAAACACTCCCCACGAAGACGGCGCATGAGCCAGAGCAGTAAGCCGCCACCACAACTTCGTGACAAGGAGGGTCCCAAAGACAAAGACCTGGACACAGGCAAGATCATTGCGCATGAACAAAATCAGTAAGTCGCATAGTCCTACAAAGTGAACTTCCAAACCAGAGGGGGTTCGTACTCGCCAAACCAGATGAGGGTTCATGCTCATCAACCAAGGGGTCAACTACTGTATCAAAGGAGCATCCTAAGGTTTTCAACTTGTCAGCTACGGGGTCAACTACCGCATCAAAGGAGCGTCCCAAGGCTACAACAACCAGATGAGGGTTCGTACTCGCCAAACTAGATGAGGGTGCGTACTCATCCAGTCTTTTGAAGTGGGCTGCAAGTTTTACAACAACCAGACGAGGGTTCATACTCATCAAAAACCAGATGGGGGTGCGTACTCATCAAGCCTTACAAAAGGGGGCTTAAAACAGACTTTACGACCAAACGGGTCAGCTACCGCATCATAGGAGCATCCTGAGGTTTCCATTCTGTCAGTTACGAGATTAGCTACCGCATCAAAGGATCATCCCAAGGCTACAACAACTAGACAGGGGTTCGTACTCGTCAAACCAGATGAGGGTGCGTACTCATCAAGCCTTACAAAAGGGGGCTTAAACCAAAGGGGTCAGCTATCGTATCAAAGGATAATCCCGAAGGATCACATTCAACATCCAGAAGGTCAGCTACCACGACAAGGGAAGTAACCGCAGCACAACTGGGCAAGAGGGTCAACTCCTTCACCCTCAAGCCGATCTGTTTGGCATAATGAGCCAACAGTTGGCTAGTCAGGTGAAGGGGGGGGGGCAACTATAGACCCCAAATCTTGCTCGACCTCAAAATAAAGAGCAAAAGACTTCCATTCGAAGATGGGCAAGGCCTTAAAGGTCCCTAGGATTGATCAATAGGCTCCATACTAGAATAGGAAGACTTTTTTGTACACAAAAAATAAAAATTCCACCCAAAGGGTCGAGACTGCCGTCTTGCCACTTGCCAAAGGCAAGATGGTAGTCCTGAAAGTCAAGACGGCGGTCCCGATCTTGTCAGGCGAGATGGCTGTCTCGACCTGACAGGTGCGAATTTCTATAAAGGGGGCATTCTCCTCGTTTTCAACTTCTACAACTTCTCTAACTGAATACTCCTCAAAATACTCTTCTAGAACCCCTCTGAAGCATTTCTAGAGTCTTAGAGTTCTTAGAAAGCATTCTAAAGTGCTTCGAGAGAAGAGTGAGCTGCGTTATAGAATGTGGGGTTTGCCAAAAAGTGCCCTTTTCAAGAATATTTTATAAAAAGCTTGCTTCGAAGGTTCTTCCATATCCCTTACTCAATTTTATCACTTTTATTAGTTATTATCTCTGTGCATTAGTTATTAAGGGCCACGTAGTCAATAATTTAAATTTTGCAAATGAATAAATAAGGGTAAAAACGTAGTTTTAATGTTCTTATTTCTTTATAAAAACATTCCATCATAGGGAACCCGAAAGGGGCGTCGTGGGGAAGCTAATACCTTCCCCACACGTAACTAACTCCCTTACCTAACTCTGGTTGTAATGACCAAAGTTGGTTTTTCTTAAAAACCATCGCCTTCTTTTCCTTTTCCAATGTTTTTGGTAAAAATATTGGTGGCGACTCCTCAAACCTTTTCGAAAACCTCGCCTTTAGGTCCAACCCGATTATCGAACAACCTAAAGGCGTTGAACCATTTCTTTAAAAAATGCGAGTCATCAAAACCATCGCGTCACTCCGACCGTCTCTTTTGATGGCGGCGAGAATCCTTAACGCTTATGCTTCGTGGAGCACAACACCTGCTTTGGTGTAATGGTTCCTTTCCCATCATGGATTTGACAAGTATAACGAAGGTTACCACACCTTAACACATTTGTCCTTACCTTGTGGAAGGTTATAAACGTGCTTGTGGCCTCTTTTGCCTTTATCTTAAGGACATCTAATGCCCCCTAGAATGAATGTGTTTATACATGAGAGATTTTATTAGGATGATGTGTACTTATGCATTTATTTTCTCTCTTATTTTTACCACTCTTGAAATGATGAGGGTATGAATGGTTGACTTTGTCAAAATCTTTTTATTAGATTTTGTTATTATTGTTTTGAAATGAATTTTTTGACTTTGTCAAGATTGTTGTATTATGTTTTGTTTTTTACTATTTTTTGTTATTTTTTGTGACCATTTATCTCTTCTGTTGGTCAACGTGGCTAATTAGCTTACAAAGAACCTGAAACCAGGCTAGCTTAAATGAAGACTGTTCAAGATAAAGTTGTTTATTATAGCAAAAAGGTTTTTATTTATTTTTTGACTTCTTATCTCTTCTGTCAGTCAACGTAGCTACTTAGCTTACAAAGAACCTGAAACCAGGCTAACTTAAATGAAGATTGTCCGAGATAAGATTGTTTATTGCAAAAGGGTTTTGAGATGCTATTTTTATTTGTATTATTATTTTTTATTGTTTTTGTTGTTGTATGCTTATTCTATGCTAAAACAAGCAAACAAATGCAACAAACATATACACAAACAATTCACTCATCCACGAACCGAATGACGACGTTTTTATGACGAGGTAGGGGTATCCTGTAGAAAAGTGTGTATTCAAGGCGGTTCTAATTATCCTCACCAAGGTCAGGCCCCCAAGGTGCCCCCAGTATAGGATTCCCACTCTCTCAACCCTCAGAGCATGCATGACACTAGGGCCTTGTGAGTCTTTAGGCCAAAAGAGGAAGGTTATCACCTTGAGTTGTGGTTTCCGACCATACCGGTGGGCATAAGGCCATCACTACGACCAATCGTACCTACCACCCACTCCCTAAGGTTATCCCACATGCCCCTGGGTATAGAGGGAACTGTTGTGTGCAAAGGTTTGTGTACAATTGTTATTTCAAACAATTGTAGAAGATAAACATATAACAATTATTAAAGCCATAGAATAAAACATGTTGTAAATACAAGGAAGGGTAAAAGCATAATTTTAAATCATTATTATTTGAATTAATCCATCACTAAATGTGATCAACTCTCTAGCTTCCCCAGTGGAGTCGCCATCTATTGGTTCCATCAATAGAGGCGGTCAGAGCGATGCGATTGTTTTGAATGACTTGCGTTTTCTAAAGAAGTGGTCAACGCTTTTAGGTTGTCCGATAACTGAGCTGAACCTAAAGGCGAGGTTTTTGTAAAGGGTTCTATGGAGTCGCCACCGATGTTTTTACCATAAACATCAAAAAAGGAAAAAAAGAAGGCATTTGTTTAGAAAAACCAACTTTGGCCATTACAACTAGAGTTGGGTAAGGGAGTTAGTTACATGTGGGGAAGGTGTTAGAACCCCACAACGCCCCTTTCGGGTTCCCTATGATAGACTAGTTCATAAAGTAAAGACTAAAAGAAACTATGTTTTTACCCTATTTATTTATCTAATGGCAGAATTTAAATATCTACATGGTCCTAGTATCTAATGCATACAAGGAAAGCAATAAAAGAAAGCAGTAAAAGAGATAGAATACAGAAGGAACCTTCGAAGCGAGTTTTCTATTAATACTTCAAGACTTGAGGATGCTTTTTGGTTGTCCCCTCACTCTACAAGCACACTCCTCACTAGCAAAAGAGAAAAGTTCACTCTACCAAGCGCCGGATGTCTCAAAGAGTGACCTCCTTAATCGATTTCTACCTTAAACGGAAATCAGAAAGCTCACTCAAACTCTAAAAAAATGCTCATAGTCACTTTAAAGTGGCAAAAGAATTCCTAGAGAGTGTAGGAGTGAATAATGTGTGAAAAATAGGGAAATGAGGCTCCTATTTATAGGGAAGCGAGCCAGGGAACATGGACAATTGTCCATGGCTAAAATTAAGGGTGGACGACCGTCTGTTTAGCATGGGCGGTTGATGAGCCATTATTTTCCCGCATTTTGTTATCTTTATGTACTTATCTTAATTTGTGCATTGTGTTTAATTGTCTATTATTAGTGCATTTTCATTGATTGGGCTTCATTGGGCCATTATTCCAAATTTTGCTTAATTTAGCATTAATTGGTCTAATTTTCATTTCTAATTATTTTTAGGTATTTTTGGTGAAACAATTTTGAAGTATGAACATTAATATTGAGATGAAGAGAGTTTCCACATCATTGCCATGTCAACTCCCACGTCACCTGCCATGTCACCTTCCACATCACTGCCATGTCACTGCCACGTCACCTTCCATGACAGCTGCTATTTCCATATCATATTAATGATTGCCACGTCAGCTAGGGTTTGTTTGATGTGTAATCCCGTATGGGCCAGCTTGGGCCCATTCCTAGGGTACTCTAGGGTTAGGGTAAGCTGGTATTAGTAAAGGAGCAATAGGAGGAGGAGACAGGCAGCCAATGTAGTTCTGTTTCATGTTTGTTTTCGTGCTGGTTTTCTCTGCATTTTAATTTGGACTGCTCAAGGCTCATTAAAAGTTTGGTTCAATTTCGTTTTCTGCTGCTATGAAACCACCACACAGCCGCCTTTCATCTTCTGCAATTTATATTCAAGTTTGTTTACTCTTCTGTCATTATTTTTAAATTTTTGTTTCGATTTTAATTATGTTTCTTCTATTGCATTTTCAACTGTCCATGACTCAATTTTAGAATGGATGGTCGTCTGGTCAAGGTGAACGGCCATCCATGGCTGAAAATTTAGAGTGGACGATCATCTGGCTCTTATAGACGACCATTTGCTGCTTCCTTGACAAAAATGATTTTTTTTATTTCCCCAAAAATCCCTCCTTATTTTAAATGAGACTTAGTAAACACTACTAGAGGCCCTATGAAGCCTTATTCTTCTTCAGAACGAAGGATTTCTGGTCTCTTTGTGGAGCTGGGCAAGAGTTGGGGTCTATAGTCCATCTTTAAAAGGGAGGATTTCTGAACTTGTTGTATGGCCAGACAAGATTTGGGGTCTACAGCTGTGAATCCAGAATTTAATCATGTTAGAGATCAAGTTTTAATTGGACAAGAAGTTCCTTCTATTGAGAGTTTGATCACAAGGCTACTTAGTGTTCCCTCTATCAAAGGTAAAAATAGTCAAGAACTTGTTGAATCTTCTACCGTGATTTCTGTTCGTGGAAGAGGTAATCATGGTAATAGAGGACGTGGTGGTAGAGGACGTCCTCAGTGCACTCATTGCAAAAGAATGGGTCATACTAAGGAAAATTGCTTTGCTCTGCATGGCTATCGTGATAAGACAACCTTCAAAATATGAAGTTGTTAAGCCCAAGTTCTCTCATGAAAAGTATCAAAAATATTTAAGGATGAAATAAACCAGTATGGCTCAAGCATCTACAACTCCAAATTCGTCAACCGCTTGCATTTCGCAATTTGTGGAAAGTCAAAATCTGTGGGTTATTGACTTAGGTGCTTCTGACCACATGTTTGGTAATACCGCTTTATTCTCCTCTCTATCGTTTCCTAAAACCTCCCATCTCATATCTTTAGTCAATGGATCTAAAGTAGCCTCTAAAGGGATTGGTCAAGTATTCATCTCTCCTTCTTTAAACTTACAAAATGTTCTTTGTGTTCCTTCTTTTCCATTCAGTCTTATTTTCGTAAGCCAATTAACCAAATGATTGAATTGCTCAATAACCTTTAATGCCAATTATTTTGTTATACAGGAACGTGGTACGGGTCGATTGATTGGAGAAGGACATGAATCTGGAGGCTTATATTTACTGAAGGACATGGATTTTGTTATAGCCACATCATTTACTTCTTTAATAACTATTGCATCACCCCTTGCACTGAATTGTGGGGAATTCGAGGCCAATTTCTCTATCAGCCGTCTAGACTTTGCAAGAGTCATATCACCAGTGCACCACCACTTGCAACATCAATCATTCTTCTTTCCATGTTGTTCAGTCCCTCGTAAAAATATTGAAGCAGTAGCTGTTCGGAGATTTCATGGTGTGAAAAACTTGCACATAACTTCTTGAATCTCTCCTAGTACTCATAGAGGTTTTCTCTAACATGTTGCCTGATTCCTTATATATCCTTCCTTATTGCAGCGGTTCTAGAGGAAGGGAAGAATTTCTCCAAGAACATCCTTTTCAAATCATCCCAACTAGTAATGGACCTGGGAGCTAAGTAGTACAACCAATCATTTGCAACTCCCTCCAAGGAATGAGGAAAAGCCTTCAGAAACACATGGTCTTCTTGGAAATTTGTAGCTTTCATGGTGGAACAGACAATGCGAAATTCTTTGAAGTGTTTGTGAGGATCTTCACCTGCAAAACCATGAAACTTGGGCAACAAGTGTATGAGTCCAGTTTTAAGAACATAAGGCACATCTTCATCAGGATACTGGATACATAAGCTATCATATGTGAATTCAGGAGCAGCAAGCTCCCTAAGTGTTCTCTCACGAGGTCCAATAGGTTGGCAATGGTAGACTGTGAACAAATACACCAGGTAGGTTCCCAGGAAAGAGAGGTGAGTCACTAATGGACACGCTTAAGTACCAAGTCTTTCTTATCCAGACCCTCCTAGACATGCACTCTCACACTACCAAGTTATATCCAGAGTTTCCTATGAGAATGATTTTCAAAAAATTTCTTTTAATGATGACTTATCAAAAAAAAAAATTCCTACCGAGAATGGTTAGGAAGCACACAAAAACAAATTATAAGTTTTTTTTAATAAACCTAGAAAAACAAATTAAAAAAAACTTTTGAATTTTGAATTTTTCTTTTTAAAGAACCCAATAGTGAGTTATCAAAATAGCATTGAGAGAAGTAAGAATGTTAAATTAAACAAAAAATCAAATAAAATATTTAAATAATTGAAAATAAAATAATCAAATAACTGCAATAAAAAATAACATATTCAACTAACTGAAAATAAAATAAAATATTCAAATAAGAACACAATTATATACTTATGATAAAAACTCTTTCCAACGCACCACTTATAGGGGTTTGAATAAGAAAAATTAAAGCTAGAAAAACAAATTAGAGAAACAAAATTTGAATTTGAAATTTTTATTTTATTTTTTTATTTTTTTTACTTAAATTAAATTAGGGTTGAACACCCCTTATGAACAAATCAAAGGATGAACAGAGAAACACACTTCTCAAGAAATAGTGCCCACAAAAGAAAACCCTTAGTTTGTAGGCTAAGAAATTAAAATCTACCACCTTACCCCACACAGGATGAAGGCTCAACAGTTCCCACAGAGGAAATCCCAAATGACACAATCAATAAAATAAGAATAAACTACCTTGATATCCTTCATTCATCTTGATGTCCTGAATTAATGTTTCGCTTTTGGCCAACCCAATTGACACAAAATATGAAAATTGAAAATAGAAAATAAAATACAATATTTAAATAACTAAAAATAAAATAAAATAAAAACAGAAACATAAAATAAAAATAGAAACATAAAATAAAAATTGAAAACCTAGACAGAAATCTTGGTCCCCGACAACGACACCAAATTTGATTGATGTTGTACTTGATCCAATAATTAAAATAGATAAATGTAGTACTAGGAAGCTTTCCTAGGTCGTCTCCCAAAGACCACGAATTTCTATCAAAGCTTATCAATTTTTTGAATTAGAACAACAACAAAAAGGGGGTTTTTTAGAATTAAAATATTAGATGAAACATAATAAAAGCATATTAGAAAAATGCGGATTAAAAACAAATTAGAATGCAATTGATTTCTTGATTCCAATGCAGTGTCATTTATCCTAGGTTACGAAATTAATTTGAAATTAACCAACTAAGAAAAGATAAATCCTAAATTATATTCTAATCCAAAAGTAATCAACTAAGCGAAGATTAATCCCAAATTAGTTTTAACCCTTATTCCAATATGAAATTAACCAACTAAGCAAAGATTAACCCCAAATTATCCTTAACCCTTATTCCAATATGAAATTAACCAAATAAGCGAAGATTAACCCCAAATTATCCTTATACAATTAAGCATTGCATATATCACATAATATCATCTCTAACACAAAATTAAGCAAACTGTGATATTAGTTTTCGGTTTATTAAGCATAAACAGATTATAATTCAATACTGAGATTAGAAGATGAAGAGTTAAGAGAACAAACGAAATGAAATTAAAGAACAAAACCTCAAAGATCTACTTGCATTCTCCTCATAAAATCAATACAAAGATTTAACTATCCATGGAAAATCGAAAATGCATGTCCATTGGACTAGCCTGGTGCGGTTGACCCATTTTGGATAATTTATGTAAAATCCAATTTAGTTCCAAATTGAATGATTCTAGATCCTCTGGAAATATGAATGTGTCTAGCTTATCATGCTTCTAGAATTATAATTTTTGGATCTCTGTAGAAAAAATGATAAATAAAATAGTAAACCAATGTTAGTTCCCATATAGAATAAAATATGACATTTGGCCAAATTTTCGAAGCCCAAAATTGTTTTAAACTATGATATGGCATTTGGCCCAATTTTCTAGGCCCAAAATTGCTTTAAACTGTCTTCAAAATAATAATGAGCAAAAATTAGATCAATTAGATTCAAATTAATTAAAATATGAATTATTGGCCCAATGAAGCCCAATTAATAAAAATTCACTAATAACAAAAAGTTAAGCCCAAAACATTAATTAAAATAAGTTCAGAAAGGGAAGAAAATATGGGAGTATAATGACTCATCAATCTTGTGTTACATCTTTATCCCCAAAACTGTTACATGAGCTATTAGGGCATCCTATTTTGGCAAAAACTGAAAAAAATGGTTCTTGAACTTCAGAACCTTCAAACTTTTCAAAGTGAATCATGTGTGTAGACCCCAAATCTTGCCCGGCCTCATAATAAAGACCAGAAGACCTCCTATTCGAAGATGGATGAAGCCTAAGAAGCCATTAGGAGAGACTATTAGGCCCCATAATAGGATAGGAAGGATTTTCTGCATTAAAATAAGGATTTTTGCTTTTAGGGATCGAGACCGTCGTCTCGCTTTTCGGGACTACCGTCTCGCCATTCCAGCAAGTCGAGACCGCCATCTCGCCACTTGCGAATGGCGAGACCCCCCCTCCCGTTTGGCAAGAAGTCCTTCTCGTTTCTGGAAAAGTTGATACCGCCATCTCGTTTTGCGAGACGGCGGTGTTGTCACTTTTACAAGTCGAGACCGCCATCCCGAATGGCGAGACGGCCGTCTCGACCTTATCAGACGACACGACCGTCTCGACCTGACAGGCATGAATCCCTATAAATAGTGAGCGCTCCCCCCCTCATTTCACACAGTTCTTCCACTTTCCCTTCTACAACTTCTTCAAATTCTCTTCCTAGAACCCCTCTGAAGCATTTCCGGAGTTTCTGAGAGTTTTTTAGAGTTTTTATAGCGTTTCCGAGAGTTTTCCGGCATTGTAAAGAGCGAAGGGCTGCCAAAACGCACCCTAATTTTCAGAGAATTAATTAAAAAGCTTGCTTCGGAGGTTTCTTCACTCTCTCCCTCTCTTTTACTGCCTTTATTTTTATAATTAAAATTGTGTAATAGATATTAGGGTCATGTAGTCGTTACTTTAATTCTGTAAATAAAAGGGTAAAAGCGTCTTTTCAAAAGTTTTTTTATTAAATAGCTAGCCTATCATAGGGAACCCGAAAGGGCGTCGTAAGGGAACTAACACTTCCCTTACACGTAACTAACTCCCTTATCTAAACTCTGGTTTTAACGACCAAAGTTGGTTTTCGAAAACCAACGCCTTTTCACTCCTTTTCTGATATTTCCGGTAAAAACATTGGTGGCGACTCCAGAAGAACCCTTCAAAATTAGTTCTTGGGTTAGCCCGGTTATCGGACAATCCAAGAGCGCCTTTTCGAAAACCTCGCCTCTAGGTTCAGCCCGGTTATCGGACAACCTAAAGGCGTTGTAACATCACCCATAAAAACATGAAAATTGGAAAGTCGGAACCATCACGTCGCTCCGACCGCCTCTTTTTTACGGCGACGACAGATGGCGACTCCACTGGGGAAGCCTAGAGAGTTGATCCCATTTAGTGATGGGCCAGCTTAAATAAATAAACCAAGAAATCACGCTTTTACCCTACCTTGTATTATAACATGTTTTAATGCTTGACTTTAATAACTGTTGTTTGTTTATATTTACGCAATTGTTTGAAATACAAATTGTACACAAACCTTTGCACACAACAATTCCCTCTATACCCGGGGGCAAGTGAGAAATCCATAGGGAGTGGGTGACAGGTACAGTTCGCTGTAGTGATGGCCTTGAGCCCACCAGTGTGATCAGAAACCACCACTCAAGGTGATAACCTTCTTCTTTTGGCACAAAGACTGACTATGGCCTTAGTGCTAAGCATGGTCGGAAGGCTGGAGAGTGGGGACCCTATAATGGGGGCACCTTGGGGGCCTTAGCCTTGGTGAGAACAGTTAGAACCTACCTTCGCCAATGCACTTTTCTGCAGGAAAACCCTACCTCGTGATTAAAACGACTTGTCTCCTGTTCGCGGATGATCGAATTGTGTGTGCATCTGTTTGTTGCATTTGTCTGTTGCATAGCATAACCAAACAACAAAAAAATCACAAAAGACATTTTTCGCAATAAACACCCTTATCTCGGTCAGTCTGCCATTTAGCTAGCCTGGTTTCAGGTTCTTTGTAAGTAGTCACGCAGTTCGATAGAAGAGATAAGGGACACTAAATATTATTCTTTGGCATAAAGCCATTTTTATCTCGGACAGTCTGCCTTTTAGTTAGCCTGGTTTCAGGTTCTTTGTACGCTAAGTAGTCACGCAGTCCGACAGAAGAAATAAAGGCTATAAAAAATAATAACAAAATAAAATCAAATAAAAAAATTCTAAAAAATGAAAAATGGGACCTTGTTCATAAACATTACACTCATAAACCATCCATATAGGTAGTTTATTTTTTCCAAAAAAATAAAATACGTAAATACCATACATCATGTAGAAATAAAACATGATAAATAGGAAAAATAAAACACTCAAATTCATACCTACAATAAGCATCATATTCATAAAGCATGCATTTTCAGTTTTAGAAAATGGAGGGGACTAGTAGACAGTTGAAGAAAGTGGACATTCCCCGGTACCATACTGAGAAGTTGGAACAGCTTTGCGCGATAATGCCATCAGAGGTCTGCTCTGACTTTGAAAAATCCTATGGACGGATTCTCGACCTGCTGAAGATCTGTGTCGATCATATTTTCATCAGGGTACTAGTTCATTTCTGGAACTCCAGTCTGCGCTGCTTCAAATTTTCGCAGTTCGATGTGGTGCCCACTTTTGAGGAGTACGAGATTATGCTAAAATGGCCCAAATCAGCCGGGGTCCATATCCGCCACGGGGCATACACTCCTGCAGCACAAGTTGCTGCCATCATCCGATTGCCATTCCGGCAGACTACCCTGATAGAAAAAGGGAACATCTAGGGTTGGAAAGTCACAATGTTAGAAGACCATCTGTCCACTTTGGCTGAAAGGGCAGAATGGGCCGCTTTTAACAAAACCCTGGCCTTGATTATATCCGGGACAATCTTGTTTCCCTTCCACATCGACATAGTGGACCAAGCCATCATGGATTCCTTCTTCGCCTAGGACGTGAACTCGAAGAGTCCCTTGCCTGCAATTCTTGCCGACACCTTGCTCTCGATGGAATTTTTCCGCCAAAAGTAAGGGAAAACACTTCGCTGTTGCTCTTCACTACTTTTCGTGTGGGGCATCACACATTTCTACGCCTCTAGTCACATGGGGATGTTCCCCGACCCTTTGAGGAGCTTCTCCAAAATCCAACGACGCCTAACCTCAGAGTGGAAGGACGAGTTGGAACAATGGGACGCCAACCAATTATCCTGGGTCTGTCCTTAAATCCGACCCGGCCCAATCCTCATCAGATGTGGGGATTATCCGAACGTACCGTTGATAGGACTCAGAGGTTGCATAGCCTATTCACCTAGAGTAGCTATTGTCGCCGCCGTCAAAAAGAGGCGGTCGAAGCGACGCGATAGTTTTTCCACTTTCCGTTTTTCACGTTTTTATTGGTGGTTACAATGCCTTTAGGTTGTCCGATAACCGGGCTGAACCTAGGGGCGAGGTTTTCAAAAGGGCGCTCTTGGATTGTCCGATAACCGGGCTAATCCAAGAGCTAGTTTTGGAGGGTTCTTTGTCGTCACCACCGACGTTTTTACCGGAAACATCGGAAAAGGATTTAAAAGGCGTTGGTTTTCGAAAAACCAACTTTGGTCATTAGAACCAGAGTTGGGTAAGGGAGTTAGTTATGCGTAAAGGAAGTGTTAGTTCCTTTACGTCGCCCCTTTCGGGTTCCCTATGATAGGCCAGCTATTCTGAGTAAAAAAACCAGAAAATATGCTTTTACCCTTTTATTGTACGGAATTTTAAAGATTATGACTACATGGCCCTAATGTCTATTGCGTAATTTAAATAAAACAACAAAAGATAGAGGGAGAAAGTAGAAACCTCCGAAGCAAGCTTTTCTATTAACTTTTTGGAAATTAGGGAGCTTTTTGGCAACCCTCCACTCTTGTACAGCGCTGGAACCTCTCAAAAAACGCTATAAAAACCTCTAAAGATGTGCATAAGCTCTGGAAATGCGTCAGAGGGATTCTAGAGAGAGAAACTAGTGATGTGACTAGAGAGAGAATGAGAGAGGTGTGAGAAATGAGGGGAAGGGAGGCCCTATTTATAGGGATTCGCGCCTGTCAGGTCGAGATGGCCGTCTCGTCTAACAAGGTCGAGACGGTCGTCTCGACATTCCAGACGGTCGTCTCGCCTTGCAGGAATGGCGAGACGGCGGTCTCGCCTTTCGTAGGTGGCGAGACGGCGGTCTCGCCACTTGTGCAAGGCGAGATGGCGGTCTCGAATCTGAGACGGCGGTCTCGACCCCAAAAGGAGAAAATCCTTATTTTTGTGCCAAAAATCCCTCCTATCCTAGTATGGGGCCTAATAGTCTCTCCTAGTGGCTTCTTAGGCTTCGTCCATCTTCGAAAAGGAGGTCTTCTGATCTTTATTGTGAGACCGGGCAAGATTTGGGGTCTACAACTGCCCCCCCCTTTACCTGACTAGTCGGCTGTTGGCTTGTTGTGCCAGACAGATCAACAGGAAGGTAAAGGAGTTGACCCTCTTGCCCGGTTACCCTTCGGATGTTCCGTCTTGCGGCGGTTGATCTTCTGGGGAAATTTTGTGCTCGTGCACTTCCGGGATACTCCTTCTGACGGTAGCCGATCCCTTCGGTGAACACGTGGTAGAACCTCAGGATACTCCTTCTGACGGTAGCAGATCCTTTGGTTGATGGGTATAACCCCCCCCCCCCCATCAGGCTGGTGGTTGCAATTCGCTGTGTGTCGAACTTGATGGGTATGAACCCCCCATCAGGCTGGTGGTTGCGACTTACTGATCCGGCTCGAGCGCAGATCAGGCGCACCGCGTGCGCAGGTTGATAGGTATGAACCCCCTATCAGGCTGGTACAGTCCACTGCATAGGACTGGTGGTAGTGGCGGTTTACTGTTCAAGTGGCCCATGTGCCTGTCAGGCACTCCTTGTGTGCTGGTTGATAGGTATGAACCCCCTATCAGGCTGGTACAGTCCACTGCGTAGGACTGGTGGTGGCGGCTTACTGCTCAATCGCTCATGCACCGTTGTTGAGATGTGTTCTCTTGTCTTTGATTTGGTTGTTCGGTCTGTGTTGGGGATTGGTGTTCATCCAGCCTTGTTGATTGCTGGGGATTCTTTGTGTTTTTATCTTTTGGTAGTGGTCATCCGACATTGCTGGTTGTCGGGAATTTTTGATGAGTGCCTCTTAGGTAGGCAGGAATCCTCTGGGGATTTGTTGATCTTGGTGAGGCCTCTTAAGTAGGCAGATATCCATTGACAAATTTGTTGATTTTGATGGTGCCTCTGAGTAGGTAGATACTCCATTGAGTTTCTGGTAATGCCTCTGAGTAGGCAGATGCTTCATCGGAAGTGAAGATTTTTTGGCTGCATTTGTTTTGTCTCTGACTAGGCTGATATTCCCTTATGGGGATGTTGGCTCTTGCTTGCCAGGTCATGCCTATGCATAGACAAATGACATTCTGAGGATGAATATGAAGTTTTGCCTTTGCAGTAGGCTCACTGGGGATGATCTTTCTTTTTTATTGATCCACCGGGGAATTAGTTGCCTTCCCAGGGATCTAATTTTGATTTCCCCTTTGAGGGAATGGAGTTTTGACTCCTTGTTGGATGTTGTTGGTATGAGATGGCTTCGCCAATACTCTTGTTTCATTGGGATTTTCTATTCTTTCTTTTTCGTTGATTTTCCCTTTTCTATGGTGACCCACTTAGGGATTTTATTAATTGCCTATAAGTTAGGATTGATTTCGCCTTTTTTCGCGATTTATCTCTTTTTTATCACGATTTTTAAATCTGGTTTTTTTATGGGGATAATGCGTAAGCCTTTTTACTATTTAGTCTCTTTTTTATTACGATGGCTTTTTCCCTTCTTTTTGGGGGGTCCATTAGGGATGAAGTTTTCTTTCTTTGGTGATCCACCAGGGAATTAGTTGACTCCCTGGGGATCTGATTTTTCTTTTCTAGGGATGGAGTCTTGGCTCCTTGATTGATGTTGATGCGAGCTAAACTTGTGAAGCTCTTATTCCACCGGAGAATGGGAATTTCTGATTCTTTTTTGTAGACTTTTTAGGAGATCCGCTTGAGGATTTTTATTCGGCCTTCTCTGTTGTTGCCTTTTCTTTTGGACATCCTCTAGGGATGCAAGAGTTTTCTTCTTTTTTCCTTTTTTTTGTTGAGCCCTTTGTTGGTATGGAGATTGGACTCTTTTGATTGTTGATGATGATGGGCTCTTGAAGCCTTTATTCTCCATTGGGGAGTGTGGAGGAGACTTTGGGTGAGTGTGCTCGATGACTCATGTAGTGGTAATGCTGAGCCGTGAGGAGTGTTTTTGTTTTGCCTTCGGAGTAGGAAGGGATCCTCTTGGGGATGACTAAGCCTTTCCGTCGGCTTTTCTTTTATGATGTCTGATGATTGTGCCCTCTTTTATTGGGTGATGATTGGAGCTTTGGCTTTTGGAAGCTTCTTATGACAACTCGCTCTTCTTTCTTGAGGGAGAGCAATGTTTGGAGACTTATTACTTTCTTGTGCCTTCTTTTCTGGGTAGAAGGATGGTAGCTGGAGCCTTGATTTTCAGAAGCTCTTATTCTGCTAAGTCGCTTGATTGACGACTTGCTCCGTTTTCTTGAGGGCATTATTTGGAGACTCAGTCTCAGTGATCCTGTTTTCAATCACAAACATGGAGCTAGTCTCCTTATATGCATGAATGCTTTTTGCTTTTTGTTATTTGTCTGAAGTAATTTTTATTTCTTTCATTTTTATCTTGACAAAGTCGTTTTGTGCGACTACTTGTGTGTGGATGCTTTAAATGCAATCTATTCTTTTTTATTGATGCATCTGGAAAAGTGACTGGCATTCTCCTGCTAGAATTTTTATGATTATGATGAAGGACCCCTCTCTTTTATTCATTTTTTTGGTTTAGCCCTGTCTTTTTCCTAGACCACCCT
Organism: Sphenostylis stenocarpa; assembly: GCA_963425845.1. Taxonomy (NCBI): domain Eukaryota; kingdom Viridiplantae; phylum Streptophyta; class Magnoliopsida; order Fabales; family Fabaceae; genus Sphenostylis; species Sphenostylis stenocarpa. The sequence goes on along the minus strand of OY731402.1, from coordinate 17,839,955 downwards.
TTTGGGGTTTTTGGTCTAGCGGGCTGCCTTAATTTTTGCCTAGGATATCTTAGCGGGTTTTTTCCTTTTTTATGAATGCCCTAACTTTTTCCTAGACCGCCCTTTGCGGGTTTTCGATCTAGCAGACTACCCTAACTTTTGCCTAAGAATCTCCTAACAGGCATTATTCTTTTTATTGTCATTTTTTCTTTCTCTTTTTTTTTTTGAGAGATAGGAGCCTATCATATGCATGCAATGTTTACGATATGCATCCTATAATACTATTTCAATTAATTTTTCAAAAGGATTAACCAATGTGCTTTTACTTCTGATGAGCTTCTGACGTTATGTGCTTTTGTTGACAAAATAGGTTGTACCGATTTCGCCGTCTTGACTTTGTCGTGACCGAAGAATGATTGTGTTAATTGTAGAGCGACTTGCCATGTCAGTGCGCCCCTCACTTTCCTTGGGGATGTCAATCCTCCTATTGATTACTATCTCCACAATTCCCTAGTACTTACTAGAATTCCGTAGTGGTAAGGGTCAAGAGAAGAGAAAAAAGAGGATATTTAATTCAAAGGCTTGTGTTTTAGAATTGTTTTATTTTGACAAAAAAATGGTTTTTGTAAGCACGGCTAACCAAGGTTGGTTAGAGTGTTTAGGCTAGTTTAAAAACGTTTTGTTTATGGAGTGGCGCCTTATTCTATGGCGCTTGCTATGACTGATTGACTTCCCTAGTCTGCCCTTTGGGTTTTCAGCTTAGGATGTTATGTTTTGTCCTAACTTTTGTCTAGGTTTCTTTTTTCTTGCTTTGCCTAGGCTACCCTTTATTGTTGTTCGGGTATCCTACCGGGTTGACCCTATTTTTTGCGTAGCCCCCTTGGTGGGTTTACCGGGTATTTTGCCCTTCTTTTTTGGCCTTTGGCTTTAATGGGCTTCTTTTGATTTTTGTTTTCTTTTTGCACAACATTGGCGAAACACTACTTTATTTATGATGAGGTAAAACTTTATTTTGTGTTTCTAGTCAATCAGTGGTGATGAGTGGTTTGATTATTTTGACGATGGCGCATTTTGACGCATTTTTGAAACGTTTGTTTAAACATGGTTATTAATGAGGTTTAGATATGAATAGTAGGAAGAGAAGCAGATAGTAAGAATGACATTCTTTGTAATTAATAGGGAAATGTGTGCCCTATAATGCTCGGGGGTCGGGCTGGCCCCGAGGAGTAATCTCTAATAGTCATTGGATTTACAAACCCTAAGAATCAGAAGGAGAACACCTAATGACTAAAGTCGCTTTTGACGCTTGAACCCCTCTATTTGGGAAAATCTGATTCAAGGTGTGGAGGGGAGACTTCCCTTTTCTCCGTGCAGCTTGATCCTTTATAGGGTAATGCTTTAAAGGATTGTCTTTAAAATTTGGTGGCTCCCTTATTCCTTGAGAGTTTCTAATGAGCCCTTGGTTTGGGTGACATCCATATTTCCTCATCATGTGGGTCACCTCATATTGTTGGGAAAGTCTTTTCATATTGGCAAAAGATATTTCAAAGGTCCTCTTCAGCCGCATCCATTCAAGGTGGGGCAGACGACTTACTGATCTGAACGTCGTTTTTAGCTCAAACCGTGACCAGTTTTTCGCCTACTGTTAGTTTGTCTCTTTGGCGGAGCATTGAGAGAACCGCCTTAGTGTCGTGAATCCAAAGTCTACTCAGTTTCCTCTTTGGATTATGTTTTTCTTCAGTCTTTTTATTTTTCCTTTATTCTTGGGAGCATTGTCTTGTAGCTCTTCGGGAGAGTAGATTCTTCTACTTCTAATTTTGCCCCCAATGCCAGCTATGCTGGAGATATCCTTGTTAATGGGCGATGTTTTTGCGTATCTCCATGGTGCAGCCTTATTTAATGTATGGGGTGAACAAATGTAACGACATCCTTGCCCCTTCTTCCTTATTAACTCGGATACCCAACGGTTGAGGCTTATTATCCTCTTTAGGCGGATCAACCGTTGGAGAGAACTTGACGACAAAAGGTTTGCTCTTCATCTTAGCACATCAATTAATCCTTTCTTTTTATTATCTTATTATTATTAAAGTGAGAATGAATGCAATTTATGAATGCAATTTATGAATACAATAGACACTTGAAGAGATGATGAAAATAAACAATTTTATTTATTTCATCCAGACAGTGTACATTCCTCAATGTAATGTTTCGAAGTACATTTTTTTTTTAAAGTGGAGAAGCCTAAATGAACCCATACTCATGTTAGAATTTCTATTTATTTTCTTTTTTACTTCCCGTGCATGGCATGCGAATGCCCTAATCCTCTCTTCATGGTATTGAGGAATGTCCACTTCTCCGATTGTCTATTATTAGATGCATGTTATGAAGATGAAGTTTGGTGGATGCATATATGCAAGTGTTTGTTTTTTCCTAAACATTATCATGTTTTATTTTCTAACATGATGTATGATAGTGTTTGAGATTTTTTTTTTGTTTTTTTTATGCGGATAAGGGCATGAAGAATGTCAGTCGCTTTCTAGAATGCAAAAAGATTTTTATTGTTTAAAATGAATGATTTATGAGATGGATATTCCTTAAGACAATAACTTAGGTGCCCCCCCCCCAAAACTTACGCTTTGTGGGGTATCATACCCACCTTGATGTAATGGTTCCTCCCCCATCACATATTTGACAAGTATAATGGGAGTCATCATTACACCTTAGTACACTTGTCGCGAAGGTCACAAATGTGCTCGGGGCCTCTTTCGCCATTGTCTTAGGGATATCTAGTGCTCCCTAGAATGAATGTATTTATGCATGCACCAGTGCAAAAGGGCGATAGATGTTCAAAGTGATATAACTTTTGACTGAGATGTCCGATTTGGACGCACAACATATTAAAACGAAGAGAAAAAGGTGAAGAATCAAGTTGCAAATACCCGAAGGGGATTTGGCCCAGTAATTTTCCCAAAATACGCCTCTAAGACCCATTTTTTAGGGGTTTATTAAAATCATGCGTATGCATACTTTCCTTATGCATTTATTTTTTCTCTTGGTTTTTTCCACTTATGACATGATGCAATATGAATGATACAACTTTGTCAAAATTCTGTTTAAATGTTTTTTATTATTTTGTTTATTTTGGATTTATTTTTATTTTATAGCCTTTTATCTCTTCTGTCGGACTGCGTGGCTACTTAGCTTGCAAAGAACCTGAAGTCAGGCTAGCTAAAAGGCAGACTGTCCGAGATAAAAAATGGATTTATGCGAAAGAATAGTTAGTGTTCCTTATCTCTTCTGTCAGACTGCATGGCTACTTAGCTTACAAAGAACCTAAAATCAGGCTAGCTAAAAGGCAGACTGTCCGAGATAAGGGTGTTTATTGCAAAAATATTTTTTGTGATTTTTTTTTTTGGTTATGCTATGCAACAGACAAATGCAACAAACAGATGCACACACAATTCGATCATCCGCGAACAGGCGACAAGTCGTTTTAATCACGAGGTAGGGTTTTCCTGCAGAAAAGTGCATTGGCGAAGGTAGGTTATAACTGTTCTCACCAAGGCTAAGGCCCCCAAGGTGCCCCCATTATAGGGTCCCCACTCTCCAGCCTTCCGACCATGCTTAGCACTAAGGCCATAGTCAGTCTTTGTGCCAAAAGAGGAAGGTTATCACCTTGAGTGGTGGTTTCCGATCACACCGGTGGGCACATGGCCATCACTACAGCGAACCGTACCTGCCACCCACTCCCTATGGATTTCTCACTTGCCCCCGGGTATAATGGGAACTGTTGTGTGCAAAGGTTTGTGTACAGTTTGTATTTCAAACAATTGCATAAATATAAACAGACAACAGTTATTAAAGCCAAGCAATAAAACATGTTATAATACAAGGTACGGTAAAAGCAGTATTTTCTTGGTTTATTTATTTTTAAGCTGGCCCATCACTGAATGGGATCAACTCTCTAGGCTTCCCCAGTGGAGTCGCCATCTGTCGCCGCCGTCAAAAAGAGGCGGTCGGAGCGACGCGATGGTTTTTCGACTTTCCGTTTTTCGCGTTTTTATTGGTGGTTACAACGCCTTTAGGTTGTCCGATAACCGGGCTGAACCTAGGGGCGAGGTTTTCGAAAGGGCGCTCTTGGATTGTCCGATAACCGGGCTAATCCAAGAGCTAGTTTTGGAGGGTTCTTTGGAGTCGCCACCGACGTTTTTACCGGAAACATCGGAAAAGGATTTAAAAGGTGTTCGTTTTCGAAAAACCAACTTTGGTCATTAGAACCAGAGTTGGGTAAGGGAGTTAGTTACGCGTAAAGGAAGTGTTAGTTCCTTTACGTCGCCCCTTTCGGGTTCCCTATGATAGGCCAGCTATTCTGAGTAAATAAACCGGAAAATATGCTTTTACCCTTTTATTGTACGGAATTTTAAAGATTATGACTACATGGCCCTAATGTCTATTGCGTAATTTAAATAAAACAACAAAAGATAGAGGGAGAAAGTAGAAACCTCCGAAGCAAGTTTTCTATTAACTTTTTGGAAATTAGGGTGCTTTTTGGCAACCCTCCACTCTTGTACAGCGCTGGAACCTCTCAAAAAACGCTATAAAATCCTCTAAAGATGCTCAGAAGCTCCGGAAATACGTCGGAGGGATTCTAGAGAGAGAAACTAGTGATGTCACTAGAGAGAGAATGAGAGAGGTGTGAGAAATGAGGGGAAGGGAGGCCCTATTTATAGTGATTCGCGCCTGTCAGGTCGAGACGGCCGTCTCGTTTGAGAAGGTCGAGACGACTGTCTCGACATTCCAGACGGCCGTCTCGCCTTGCAGGAATGGCGAGACGACGGTCTCGCCTTTCGCAGGTGGCGAGACGGCGATCTCGCCAAATGAGACAGCGGTCTCGCCACTTGTGCAAGGCGAGACGGCGGTCTCGAATCTGAGACGGCAGTCTCGACCCCAAAAGGAGAAAATCCTTATTTTTGTGCCAAAAATCCCTCCTATACTTGTATGGGGCCTAATAGTCTCTCCTAGTGGCTTCTTAGGCTTCGTCCATCTTCGAAAAGGAGGTCTTCTGATCTTTATTGTGAGACCGCGCAAGATTTGGGGTCTACAGCTAGGAAAAATCTTAGGCAAAAATTAGGGCAGTCTGCTAGATCGAAAACCCCAAAAGGGTGGTCTAGGCAAAAGTTAAGACACTCATAAAAAAGAAAAAGCCCGTTAAGATATCCTAGGCAAAATTAAGACAACCCACTAGATTGAAAACCCCAAAAAGGCGGTCTAGGCAAAAGATAGGGCTTAATAAAAAGAAAATGAATAAATGAAAATGAATAAAAGAAAAGCCTATCAGCATAATCATGAAGGTCCAGCAAGAAATGCTAGTCACTTTCTAGATGCCCTGAATAAAAATAGATTGCATTTAAGGTATCCACACAAAGTAGTTGCACAAAACGACTTTGTCAAAATCGAAAAAACAAAAAAATAAAAATAATTGCCTCAAATAAATAACAAAAAACAAGAAGCATTCATGCATATAAGGAGACTAGCTCCATGTTTGTGTTTGAAAACAGGAAGCACCCAAAACAAGTCTCCAAATGAGGCTCTACCCCCAAGCAGATCAGCCTATTCAGAGGCAAAACAATGCAAACCGAAAGCCTTCACTTCCGATGAAGCAATCCGCCTACTCAGAGGCACAATCTAAATCGAAAAATCCCCAATGGATTCCTGTCTACTTCAGAAGCATTTACCAAGAATACCCCCAGAACTCAACAAATCGGATGACTACACAAGAAGAGTCAAGAACAATCACTCCCCATGGAGTCGGCGCATGAGCTAGAGCAGTAAGCCGCCACCACCACTTCGGGACCAGGAAAGTCCTGAAGACGAAGACCTGCACACAGGCAAAACCATGACGCATGAGCTAGAGCAGTAAGCCGTCACCACATACATCGTCTGAAGAACCAGCTCCGTTGCAAGGGAGTATCCTGAAGACAAATGACAGGCGCATGAGCTAGAGCAGTAAGCCGCCACCACCTTCTCTATCGGAAGGATCAACCATCACAGCGAAAGTGGCATCAGAAGATAGAGTTCTACACACCATCCAAGGGGTCAACTACCGCATCAAAGGAGCATCCCAAGGAAAATCTTCATTAGCCGAAGGGTCAACTATCGCATCAAAGGAGCATCCTGAGGCGTCACAACCATCCAAGGGGTCAGCTACCACACCAAAGGAGCATCCCGAGGGAAAAAATTCAGTCGTCAGCCGAAGGGTCAGCCACCGCATTGAAGGAGCATCCTGAAGCTTCACACATATTGTCCGAAGAGTCAGCCTCCACAGCAAGGAAGCATCCTGAAGACAGCACCATACTGCATTCATGGTCCCGAGGGTTAGCTACCACAACAAGAGAAGCATCAAGAGGACAATCGAACAAGAGGGTTAACTCTTTCACCCGCTAATCGACCTTATGGTACGTTAGCCCATAGTTAATTGGTCGGGTGAAGGGGGGCAGCTGTAGACCCCAAATCTTGCTCGACTCCCCAATAAAGCCGAAGATCGCCCGTTTCGAAGATGGTCAAGAATTTATTAAGTCCCTAGTAGCTTTTTCTAGGTTCCATTTAAGATAGGAAGGGTTTTTAAAGGCAATAAAAATTGGGAAATCCGCTGGAAACAGTAGATGGTCGTCCAGGATAGGCAGACGACCGTCCATGGCAACTTTTGGCCATGGATGGTCATCCACACTACATGGACGGCCGTCCATGGCCACTTTTATCCATGGACGGCCATCCACTTTTTCCTGGCCCAGTTCCCTATAAATAGGAGCTCCCATTCTCCGAATTTTCACACCTTTTCACTCCTACCACTCTCTAGGAAGCGTTTTGGCACTTTAGAGTGACTCTGAGCATTATTCCGGAGTTCGAGTGAGCTTTTCGATTTCCGTTTAAAGTTTAAATTGGTTAAGGAAGTCTCCTATTGAGACGTCCGGCCCTCGGTAGAGTGACTTTTCTTTCTTTTGCGGGAGGAGCGTGCTTGTAAAGTGGGGGGACTGCCAAAAAGCGTCCTCAAGTTTCGAAGGGTTAATATAAAGCTTGCTTTGGAGGTTCCTTCTCTATTTTCTCTCTCTTTTACTGCTTTCTTTATCGCTTTCTTTGTGTTCATTAGATAATAGGGCCATGTAGACATTTAAATTTTGCAAGTAGATAGAATAATAAGGGTAAAAGCATAGTTTCTTTAAGTGTTTATTTTCTAATCTAGTCCATCATAGGGAACCCGAAAGGGGCGTTGTGGGGTACTAACACCTTCCCCACACGTAACTAACTCCCTTACCCGACTCTGGTTATAATAGCCAAAGTTGGTTTTTTCTAAAACCATTGCCTTCTTCTTTTTCTTCACCTTTTCAGTGTTTAAGGTTAAAACACTGATGGCGACTCCTCGAACCTTTTCGAAAATCTTGCCTTTAGGTCCAACCCGGTTATCGGACAGCCTAAAGGCGTTGAACCACTTCTTTCAAAAAATGCGAGTCAATCAAAACCATTGCGTCGCTCCGACCGCCTCTTTTGACGGCGGCAACAAGGGGTCACAAAACAAATAAAAAACAAAAAAATGAAATTTAATAAAACGATTTTGACAAAGTCAAATCATTCATATTGCATCATTTCATAAGTGGAAAAACCAGGAGAGAAAATAAGTGCACAAGGAAAGAAAGCATACGCATAATACATAAACACATTCATGCTAGGGGCATTAGATATCTCTAAGACAAAGACGAAAGAGGCCTCGAGCACATTTGTAACCATCCACAAGGAAGGGACAAGTGTGCTAAGGTATATGGTGACCTTCGTTATACTTGTCAAATCCATGATGGGGAAGGAACCATTACACCAAAGTGGGTATGGCACTCCGCAAAGCGTAAGCTTTAAGGATGATACCTAAGTCATTGTCTTAGAGGATACTAATCTCACACCTATCATTCATCTTCATTAATAAAATTCATTTTAGCATCTTAGAAGGTGGCTGGTCTTCCCATAATCTGAAGTCGTGCGCAGAAGGTTAAGGCAATGGAGCATCTAGAGGAACAAAATCGCAAACTCACTGCTGAGGTAAGCGCCCTGAGAGAGCAAATGGCACAAATGTTGGAGGTCATGTGCCAGCAAAACCTTAATAAAGGGGAAACCCATGGTTATCGCGCCTCTCGCCATGAGGAAGAAGAGTTCTTCTATGAACAAAAATCCCCCATGCAGTCTGATGTTAGGGCAATGTACATCCACACCCTTAAGTTATCCAAAGAACAGATATCTGCCTTGAAGGAAAGGCTAAAGGCAGTTGAAGGGCACAACTTTGACGCCAAGGAGGCAGCTGACATGTGTCTGGTCAAGAACATCTAGTTTCCTCAGAAGTTCAAGGTCCCAGACCTCCCCAAGTATGCAGGGTTGACTTGCCCCAAAAATCATCTTACGATGTACTATCGTAAGATGGTTGCACATGCTGAGAATGAGAAACTCCTGATCCACTGCTTCCAGGAGAGCCTGGCTAACTCAACTCTCAATTGGTACATGCAACTGGAGAAGGGGTAAGTCCAAAATTGGAAGCAGTTGGCAAACACCTTTCTCCGTTGTTACCAATACAATATTGATCTGACCCAAGATAGGTCAGATGTTAGAACTTTGAGCAAGAATAATGACGAGCCCTTCAAGGCATATGCCCAGCGGTGGAGAGAGATGGTTGCCCAGGTAGAGCCCCCACTAACAGATAAGGAAACGGTGGCCATGTTCATCGATTCGCTGACAGGGCCTTATTATGACAAGGCGATAACAATCACGTCCAACCTCTTCTCAGACATGGTCACCATCGGGGAAAGGGTGGAGCAAGGACTAAGAAGTGGGAAGATAGCGCGATCTTCCTCCTCCAGCGTTTCATTTAAAAAGCCCTTTAGCAAAAAGAAGGAAGAGGTTGTACATGCAATCAATTTCGCTACTCCTTCCTCCGCTCCGCAGACAGTCCGGCAGCCACGAAAAAAGGAAAGAAAGTTTACCCCTCTTTCGACCTCCTATGGGAAATTGCTGCCTCAATTGTTGGAGGCCAAGCTCTTGGCTCGCGTTCCTCCCAAGAAGATGGAGCCTCCCTATCCCGAGTGGTATAAACCTAATGAAAAATGTGATTACCACTCGGATGCGCCTGGGCACTCAATGAATAACTGCTTGACCTTGAAATATAAGGTCCAAGAGCTAATAGACGCCGGGTGGATAACTTTTGACGCTCCTGCCGCCGATGTAGATATCAAGCCTCTGTAAAAACCAGAGTGAGAGGAGGGTCAGATTAGGAGGATCAACTGTTAGGGCTCTTTTTCTATTTTAAATCTTTTCTTGTATTTCCTACGGTCCCTGCCCGTGGCCATAAGATCACCGATTAAAAGGGCATTGTAGACCCCAAATCTTGTCCGGCCTCATAATAAAGACCGGAAGACCTCCTTTTTGAAGATGGATGAAGCCTAAGAAGCCATTAGGAGAGACTATTAGGCCCCATACTAGGAGGAGGGATTTTTGGCATAAAAATAAGGATTTTCGCCTTTTAAGGTCGAGACCGCCGTCTCGGATTCGGGACCGCCGTCTAGAACCCCTCCGAAGCATTTGCGGAGTTTCTGAGAGCTTTCTGAGAGTTTTTATAGCGTTTTTGAGAGATTCCGACACTGTAAAGAGTGAAGGGCTGCCAAAAAGCACCCTAGTTTTCAAAGAATTAATAGAAAGCTTGCCTCGAAGGTTTCTATACTCTCTCTCTCTACTTTACCACTTTAATTTTAACTATGCAATAGAAATTAGGGCCATGTAGTCATAATTTTAAATTTCGCAAATAAAGGGTAAAAGCGTATTTTTTACCGGTTTATTTATTCAAAGTAGCTAGCCTATCATAGGGAACCCGAAAGGGGCGTCGTAAGGGAACTAACACTTCCCTTACACGTAACTAACTCCCTTACCCAACTCTGGTTCTAATGACCAAAGTTGGTTTTTCGAAAACCAACGCCTTTTTACTCCTTTTCCGATGTTTCCGATAAAAACATCGGTGGCGACTCCAAAAAGAACCCTTCAAAATTAGTTATTGGATTAGGCCGGGTATCGGACAATCCAAGAGCGCCTTTTCAAAAACCTCGCCCCTAGGTTCAGCCCGGTTATCGGACAACCTAAAGGCGTTGTAACCATACCAAATAAAAACGCGAAAATTGGAAAGTCAGAACCATTGCGTCGCTCCGACCGCCTCGTTTTGACGGCAGCGACAGATGGCGATTTCACTGGGGAAGCCTAGAGAGTTGATCCCATTTAGTGATGGGCCAGCTTAAAGTAAATAAACCAAGAAAATTACGCTTTTACCCCACCTTGTATTATAACATGTTTTAATGCTTGGCTTTAATAACTGTTGTCTGTTTATACTTATGCAATTGTTTGAAATACAAACTGTACACAAACCCTTGCACACTACAGTTCCCTCTATACCCGGGGGCAAGCGAGAAATCCATAGGGAGTGGGTGGCAGGTACGGTTCGCTGTAGTGATGGCCTTGTTCCCACCAGTGTGATCGGAAACCACCACTCAAGGTGATAACATTCCTCTTTTGGCACAAAGATTGACTATGGCCTTAGTGCTAAGCATGGTCGGAAGGCTGTAGAGTGGGGACCCTATAATGGGGGCACCTTGGGGGCCTTAGCCTTGGTGAGAACAATTAGAACCTACCTTCGCCAATGCATTTTTCTGTAGGAAAACCCTACCTCGTGATTAAAACGACTTCTCGCCTGTTCGTGGATGATCGAATTGTGTGTACATCTGTTTGTTGCATTTGTCTGTTGCATAGCATAATCAAACAATAGAAAAATCACAAAACAAAAAATTCTTTTGCAATAAACACCTTTATCTCGGACAGTCTACCTTTTAGCTAGCCTGGTTTCAGGTTCTTTGTAAGCTAAGTAGCCACGCAATCCAACAGAAGAGATAAGGGACGTTAACTATTCTTTCGCATAAAGCCATTTTTTTTATCTCGGACAGTCTGCCTTTTAGCTAGCCTGGTTTCAAGTTCTTTATAAGCTAAGTAGCCACGCAGTCCAACAGAAGAGATAAAAGGCTATAAAATAAAATAAAAAAATCAAATAATTTTTTTTTTCCAAAAAATAGGACCTTGTTCAAAAATATTACACTCATTCATGTAGGTAGTTTATTTTTCAAAAAAATACGCAAGTATCATACAAAACATGATAAATAGAAAATAAACACTTGCATTCATTCAATAAGCATCATTTTCATAAAACATGCATTTTGGTTTTAGAAAATGGAGGGGACTAGTAGACAATTGAAGAAGGTGGACATTCCCCGATACCATGCTGAAAAATTGGAATGACTTTGCACGGTAATGCCACCGGAGGTCTGCTCCGATTTTGAAAAATCCTATGAAAGGATTCTCGACCTGCTAAAGATCTGTGTCGATCAAGTTTTCGTCAGCGTATTAGTTCACTTCTGGAACTCCAGTCTGCGCTGCTTCGAATTTCCGCAGTTTGATATGGTGCTCACCTTGGAGGAGTACGAAATCATGTTGAAATGGCCCAAATCAGCCGGGGTCCATATACGCCACAGGGCATATACTCCTGCAGCACAAGTCGCTGCCATCATTCAACTACCATTCCGGCAGACCACCCTGATAGGAAAAGGGAACATCCAGGGTTGGAAAGTCTCAATGTTAGAAGACCATCTGTCCGATTTGGCTAAAAGGACAGAATGGGTCGCTCTTAACAAAACCCTGGCCTTAATCATATTAGGAACAATCTTGTTTCCCTTCCACCTCGACACAGTGGATCAAGCCGTCATGGATGCCTTCTTCGCCTGGGACGTGAACTCGAAGAGTCCCTTGCCTACAATTCTTGCCGACACCTTGCTCTCGGTGGAATTTTGCCACCAGAAGCAAGGAAAAACACTTCGTTGCTGCTCTTCACTACTCTTTGTGTGGGGCATTACATATTTTTACGCCTCTAGTCACATGGGGATGTTCCCCGATCCTTTGAGGAGCTTCTCCAAAATCCCTCTCCAACGATGCCTAACTTCAGAGTGGAAGGACGAGTTGGAACAATGGGACGCCAACAATTTATCCTAGGTCTGCCCTTGGTTCCGACTCGGTCCAGTCCTCATCAGATGTGGAGATTATCCGAACATACCCTTGATAGAACTCAGGGGTTGCATAGCCTACTCACCTAGAGTAGCTATGAGGCAGCTCATGAGGACTCAAACTACAATTTCTCGACGGGAACTCGGAGGACTGTGTTTCTTCGGAGATCCATGCACAATCGCCAACTCACTAGCCGTGAGAAAAGCATGGGAGAAACCAGTCTTTATGGGAGATAGAGAGCTAGGAAAAGCTCGAGTGGCTGTCTCTAGTGACTATGAGGTATGGAGAAAAAGAAGAGGGATGTCTCAACCATCCACCTCACTCGTTACAAGCGCCAATAGTGAAGAGCTGCAAGCTCAAGTCGATGCCTTGACCTAGAGGATAGAAATCATGGGAGCCCAGATGAGGGCCCTTGAAGAGAGAGAGCAAGAATCTATCCTCACCATTGATGGTCTGCAAAGGCAATTCAAGAAAAAGGATCATGAAATAGAGCGCCTCAAGGACCAGTGTGCTGACTCTAATGAGCAAGCTATCCGAGCATCCAAAACTGCCAGAACCAGCTCGGATAGCCAACTTCAGGAAATAACTGCCAAATTAGCACGCCTTGAGGCTGAATCAGCAAAATAGGCTCAGACGATCAAGGATTTGTTGCAAGACCTCACCAAGACTCGGTCAGAAATACGCCAAGAGCGGGAGGCCAATCGGAGACTCAACAAAAGTCTCATTGAGCTACGCTGCAAAGAGAGAGATAGGCTAGCTCAGTATGGCCAAGTACTACAAGAAAAGGACCGAGCCATTGCAAAACTCGATGAACTACAAGCCTTGGTCGTCCATCAAGAGGTGAAGATCAAAGAGGCTCAAAAGTAGAGCGAAGATATGAGCCAGGCAGTCCAGAAGCAAAGCGAAGCACTTGCTCGTCACGTTTGGGAAGCCGAAAGGGAATTACATAGAGATCAAGATTCGCCTGTGGGTTTCTTTAGGCTTTTCCGTTTTTGCCAAAAATTGCTTCGTAGTATGGAGTAGGGGAATGCACACCTTCCAACGGATAAATGAAATTTTTTTCTTTATTCAACAATTGTCTACTTGCATGCATATCATTCATCTGCATATTTAATTTTCCCTCCTTTCATGCTTAATAAATAAGATAATAAAAAGGAAGGATTAATTGACACGTCTTCCAAATCAGAAGAATGGAGAGAAAGCCACTCCTAATCAAGCTTTCCCCAACGGTTGACTTGCCACAAGAGGAAAATAAGCCTCGACCGTTGGTCCTCAATAATAAGGAAGAGGGGGCAAGGACACCAGTGCGACTATTTATGCCACGTCCTTTCCCCTACAAGTCAAATAAAGTTGTACCGTGGAGATACGGGGAATCTTCACCAATAAAAGAGGATATCACGAATATAGCCGGCATTGGGGGCATGACTAGAAGTGGAAGAGTCTACTCCCCCAAGGACTCACAAGGAGATGTCCCCAAAAATAAAGAAAAAAATAAAAAGACCGAAGAGGAAAAAGAAAATAAGGAATCCAAGGAGGAGACAGAAGAATTACTCTAGTTTATAAGGCAAAGTGAGTATTCCATTATAGACCAGCTCAATTACACACCTGCAAAGATAACATTATTTTCTCTAATGATGAGCTCGGAACCGCACAGAAATGCCCTACTGAAGGTCTTGAGCGAAGCACATGTACCTCACACTATATCCCAAGAAAAGGTTGAGAGGATCGTCGGTCACATTATGGCAAGCGATCACCTCACCTTCACGGAGGAAGAACTCCCCCTCGAGGGGTCGAACCACAACAAGCCCTTGCACATCTCAATCAAATGCAAGGAGTGCCTCATCGCCAAAGTTCTTGTGGATAACGGGTCATCCTTGAACGTGATGCCCAAGTGCACATTAGACAAGTTGATTATCCAAGGAAACCGTTTGCGCCCAAGCAGCACTATCGTTCGAGCCTTCGACGGATCAAAGCGAGAGGTAGTAGGAGAAGTTAATTTGCCAATCCAAGTTGGACCCACTATCTTCAACGTCGATTTCCATGTAATGGATATTACTCCAGCATATAGTTGTCTCCTCGGCAGACCTTAGATTCATGACGCTAAGGCAGTACCTTCAACGCTCCACCAAAAAGTCAAGTTCATAGTGGATGACAAATTGGTCACGGTCCAAGCAGAGGATGATATCCTGATCAGTGGACCGTCCACCCAACCTTATGTGGATGCGGCAGAAGAGGCCCTTGAAACATCTTTTCAAGCGCTCGAAATTGCCAGTATAGAAAGACTTCCCAAAAACACAAAGGTAGCCCGCATAATGATGAAACATGGTTACCATCCTGGCCAAGGACTGGGGGCAGATTCCCAAGGCATAAGGGAACCCCCTGAATTCCAAGATAATCCTTTCAAGCATGGTCTAGGATATGACCCTACCAAGGGTCGAGCAGAAAGAGGAAAAGGGAAGTCTCCCCTCCGCACACTCAAGCAAATTTTCCGAAGCGGAGGAGTGCAAGCGTCAAGAGCTACCCTAGTCATTAGGAGATCTTTTTCTTCATTTAAGGGATGTAAACCCCGTGATTGTTAGAGATTATCCCCCGGGGCTAGCCCGACCCCCGGGCATTTTAGGGCACATATTCCCTTATTAATTAATAAAGAATACTTCTTCTATCTGCTTCTCTTCTTGCTATGTCTGACTAGACCTCACAATAACCTTGTCTAAGTAAACGGAAAAAGAAAAAGAAGAATAAAAAGCACATCCAAATAACCAAAATTCGCCATTGCCAACACAATCAAACTAGTTGATTAGAGGCACCAAACAAGGCTTTACTTCACCATAAAGAAAGTCATGTTTCGCCAATATTGTGAAAGAAAAAAATATATACAAAAAAAAAGAAAAAACTCATAGAAGCCAAAGGTAAAAAAAAAAAAACCCGGTAGGAAACCCACTAAGGGGGCTACGCAAAAGATAGGGTCAACCCGGTAGGATACCCGAACAAAAATAAAGGGTAGCCCAGGCAAAAGTTAGGGTTACAAAATAAGGTCCGCTAAGATTTCCTAAAAATACTAAAAGAAGGAACCTAGGCAAAAGATAGGGCCAAAACACAATATCCTAGTTCGAAAACCCGAAGGGCGATCTAGGGAGATCAACTAGCTATACAAAGCAATGGAAATAAAATTAAGGCGCAAAAAGGGGAAGGTTTGCTTGGACAAAAAGCTTAAACACCTAAGTCTAACCCTAGCCAGCCATTCTTACAAAAACCTTTCTCTAAATAAAATTAAACCTTCTAAAACACAAGTTGTTGAATTCACCTCTATACTTCTTTTCTCTTGACCCTCACAACAATATTCTAATAATTAATTTGGGAATATGGAGGCGTATAGTCAACAAGAGGATTGAAACCCCTAGAGTGGAGAAAAAGGGACACTACATGACAAAGAGTGCTCTAAAAAAGAGAGAAGGAAAGAGTAAGGAAAAACAAGTTATCCTTCGGTCACAAGAAGTCCGGCATGGTACAGCCAAACACGAGAACACAAATCAGAGGACATTCGACGCTACAAGATACGTCAGTAAAGTCCTTCTGAAAAACTAATTGAAATAGGCATTATAGGACATCAAACATGAAAACATTGCATGCATAAAATGTTTTTGAACCAGGTCCTATTCTCTTATAAAAAAAAACGCTTTAATTGAGATGGCCGTCTGGCATTTCCAGACCGCCGTCTCGGTCTCCAGAAAATCGGGACCGCCGTCTCGACCAACGAGACCGCCGTCCCGCTTGGAGAGACGGCCGTCTCGCTTAAGGCCAAAGTCGAGACCGCCGTCTTGACTTCCCAGACAGCCGTCTCGACTTACGTAAAATCGAGACCGCCGTCTCAACTCCCCAGACGGCGGTCCCGAATTTGATTTTTCCCCTATATATAGGGGAGGGGTTTTGGGGGTTCCTCACAACTCCCCTACACTCCAACTCTCTGATCTCTCACTTCCAAGCACTTTTTCGTCAAAATGTTCCGTGGAAGTCAATCAAGGAAGAGAAGAGGTTCTGTTGGCCCTAGCAGTTCCTCAGCACCTGCCCCTCAAGACCCCACGCAGCTTTCACCAATACACCAGGCTCGCCTAGAGCACATCAGGGGGTACACATGGCACCCCATGCTCAAGCTAGACTTCAACATCCTCGCCAAATTTGGGTGTGAGGACGACGTTCGGGCCCACATTGACAGCATTGGATGGGGCTTCCTCCTACAATTTCCACCCACCCATGTGTACCCTCAGGCAGTGATGGAGTTCCTGGCCTCCATCTCCTACGCCGGGACTCCCGCCATGATCCCAGGCCTGTCACCAACGAAAATGGTGACATACTTTATGGGTGGGATGTATCGGACCACCACTCTGGACGAATTCAACGTGTCCATCGGATTTGTCCAGCCTGGGGACGTGCTGACCCGGGAATACCAGGAGGCCATCTGCGCACGCCCCACCAACCTCACCGCTGGCGAGATGTGGGAGGAGCTCACCAGGGCACCCACTTTGCCCACACTGATGAAGGGCTCAGCACTCCCCTCGACCCTCTGCATTTGCCACAAGCTGCTGGCGGGGACCATCCACGGAAGGAAGGAGAGCCAGGGAAAGGTAACACTCCCCGACCTCTTCGTCCTTTACTGCATGAGCCAGAGGCGCCGATGCAACCCTGACTATTTCTTCCTGAAGGCCCTCAAGGACTTCGGGAGCAGGCCAGTGGGAGCCGTCCTCATGGCCCCCCTCATCACCCCCCTAGCAGAGAAATGGGGGTGCAGTGGCCGGGAAGAACTGGTCTCCAACCAACGACCCGAGTCCATCAACGAGTCGATCCTGGTCAGCATGGGAATGCTGATGCGCCACGGGACCCAGCTGGTCCTCCACCCATTGCTGGATTTCACTTTGGATCTCCAGGATATCTTGGCAATGTGCGATCTCCCGACACCTCCTGAGTTCCAACAACAACAGCAGCAGCAACAACAACAGCAACAGTACACAGACGACTTTACTAGCGTAAACCGCAACATCTACGATCTGCACCAGCAATTTGAGCAAATGTCTGTAAGGCAAGAACAGATGTCCCTAAGGCAGGAAGCCTTCGACACAAGACTGGAGACGATATACCAGTATCAGGAGGGAATGAGGCAAGACTGGGCAACATTCCAACAAGAGTACCGCGATGAAGTCCGGGACCAAGCAGAGTTCCGGAGGCATATGTACCGACAATTTCCCTCCTACGGATCGTCTCCCGACGAGAGCCCATCATCTTAGGGATAGTACTCATAGAATAGGACTACTGTAATAAAAACTTTTATAAATAAAATTTTATTCCATGCTTTTTTTTATTATCCCTTTCAAAAGTCAGCGTAATCAAAAGAAGATAAAGAGTAAAAAGACTTACGCTCAAGGAAAAAGCCAAAATCCAAAATCGCGACAAAAAAGAGATAAAACCGCGAGAAAAGGCAGGATTAGAACAAGTCAACCACCTCGGCCAACAAACTTCGACAACCAAGCAAGAGTCGAACAACAAACAAAGCCCACCCGACCGACCAGCAACAGTCGCGTGATCACCCTAAAAAAAAATCAAAAACAAAGAATCCCCAGCAACTAACAAGGCTGGATGAACACCAACAAAATCCCCGGCACAGAACGGACGACCAAATCAAAGACAAGAGAGCATATCTCAACATGGGCGCATGAGCTAGAGCAGTAAGCCGCCACCACAGCCAAAGGATCGGCTACTGCAAGAAGGAGCATCCGAAGGCATAACACCAGATGGGGGTGTATACTCATCAGGTCTTACAAAAGGGGGCTTACCGGATGGGGGTTCATACTCGTCAAACACCAGATGGGGGTGTATACTCATCAGGCCTTACAAAAGGGGGCTTACCGGGCGAGGGTTCATACTCGTCAAACTAGATGGGGGTTCGTACTCATAAGCCGAAAGGATCAGCTACCGCTAGAAAAAGCATCCTGGAAGCACACCTTTACCCAGAAGATCAACCGCCACAAAGACGGAACATCTGAACGACAACCGGGCAAGAGGGTCAACTCCTTTACCCTCCAGTCGATCTCCGTGGCACAACAGGCCAGCAGTCGACTAGTCGGGTAAAGGGGGGGGCAGCTGTAGACCCCAAATCTTGCCCGGCCTCATAATAAAGACTAGAAGACCTCCTTTTTGAAGATGGATGAAGCCTAAGAAGCCATTATGAGAGACTATTAGGCCCCATACTAGGATAGGAGGGATTTTTGGCATAAAAATAAGGATTTTCTCCTTTTAAGGTCGAGACCGCCGTCTCGGATTCGGGACCGCTGTCTCGCCTTGCGCAAGTGGTGAGACCGCTGTCTCGTGTGGCGAGAAGGCCATCTCGCCATTCCTGCAAGGCGAGACGGCCGTCTCGAATGACGAGACGACCGTCTCGACCTGACAGGCGCAAATCCCTATAAATAGTCATGTCATTCCCCTCATTTCACACAGTTCTTCCATTCTCTCTCTAGACAATTCTTCAAATTCTCTTTCTAGAACCCCTCTGAAGCATTTGTGGAGTTTTTGAGAGTTTTTATAGCGTTTTTGAGAGATTCCGGCGCTGTAAAGAGTGAAGGGCTGCCAAAAAGCACCATAGTTTTCAAAGAATTAATAG